>UZAE01000267.1:0-27924 GCA_900617975.1 Rodentolepis nana | reverse complement strand
TACGTTGCCCAGGGTGCACCACGTGGGGGTAAGTCTATCGTTTTGATAGTTATCATGTGCCATTTAATTGACTTCAGACTTCACAGAAAGGAAGGGACGCCAAAGGAAGAAAAGAGAAAAGTTTTCAAAAATGTAAAAATACAGATATGTAGGCAGAAAAAAATTGAGGTGAGTATTGTGGAAGGGGTTGAATGTGACTTGCAGTGGGACCATTGTAGTTTGAGGTCAGAAATAAACTGTCGGTTTATAGACTTTTTTGCCGTATGAGTATACGTTGTCTAGGGTGCACCATATGTAGGTAAGTCTATCGCACACTCCACATGAAAACTAGTTACCCGTGAAATTTTAGAGACATTCTCGAAAGATGTTGCTGGATGCATTACTGCCGTTAGAGTGTAATATTCCACATTGTGGAGGTCACTGAAGGATCATGATATGCACAACATTTTTTCTTAAATATTTAAATTGATCCACAATCAAATGCAATCGCATTGAAATGAAAAAATGAAAATTTTTTTCAAAAATGAACTAAACATCGCAATCAAGTTAACCCTTGCTTCCCATATTATAGCAATCATCACAAATTACTGAAGGACTCAATTGGTTTAGAATTTTCCTTTATATTTGTCCAGCTCAAAATCACTTCAATGAAACATTGCAGAGTGACGGACATGTCTGAATCTTGATTTTAATGATGAATGAATTGAGATATTGATATATAAATAGTAAGCCTCCCTAAACAGATCATATTCTCAAACATCATGAAAATCATATTTTATATAACTTTCTTTGATTCGTTGTCGTTTGGAAGCAAAGCATTTTAATATGAAAAGAATTATCATAAAATCACCAACCTCGAAGGGATAATCGAATAACGAACTGTGAAATCGCCCCGCTGTTGATAATGCGCATTTTATTGTAAAAGTATTGTCATTTTCAAGTATGGGATCGTTTTATGTTTTTTTCTGCTTCTTAAGTTGTTTCTTTTAAACAAATAAATCTGATTGATGTTAAATTTCTGTATTTCCTCATTTCCATGACGAACAGTGCCCAATATTATAAATGTCAAAAGAATGCCTGCTTTTAACGCTTCTTAAAAAGGAATAAAATACAGCTGAATCTGAGGATAACATTTTATGTTGCTCAACATTATGCGTTGGAATTGATTTGAATTTCAATATCATGATTTCTTTAATTAGGGCGAAATATGAATTTATTTAGATTTAATTCGAGTTTTACATTTGTTTATCCACTTCTATGAATAAACAGCAATGGTAATATAAATAAAAGAGAAGAATATACTAACGGGAATAATGATTGACAAAAAGAAATTTAAGGATAGAAATAATGAAGAAACTTTTGACCATTTAGTCATATTCAATGATATTTTGAGCGAAATGAAATAACAAATTAAATAAAATATTTAAAAAACACTTTAACTAATTATAAGTTAATTTTAAAAATTATTAATGCTTTATTCAGCTTTCCATGGCATAAATGTCTTTTTCGGTGTATATTAATATAACATTTTACAAGAATAAATAAATCACTTTGGCCTAACTGTGACTGAAAGATTTCGGGCGCGTGTTCCGGAATTTTTTGTCCTTGTGTCGCCTAAAATATTTTACGGATTGGATGCTCTTGGTTGCCGCCATAAGTGAGTTTAATCGTTTAAAATATTTGAGATATGTTTTTCCATTAAAGTAGAGTTTTACCCAGGTGTGCTCAATTACCGTTAGGTACTTGGTCACCGAAGTGTTTTTGCTAATTTTTTAGTTTGCCTTGTGACTTTTAACTTCACATAGTTATGGCTATTTATCTTTTTTTCGAATTTATGTTCAATGAGTTTTATTTTAATTGAGACTTTTTAGTATGTTCTTGTGTATTTTATTCGGTCTCCCATAAATCCGTATTAATTTATTATTATTTATAGTTTTCTGTTTTTTCATTTAGAATGACTTCCCCGTCTTGGAATGGGTCTGGAGTCCCACGCCGGAGTCGTAGCGGTTCGAAAACTGCCTCCAACACCAGTTTAATCGATTGGGATAAGGGCGTTTTGAATTATGTTTACTCCTGCATGCATCCTCCATCATATTACTATACTCAGTCTCAATTTCAAGCAACCGATTCTCAACCATCTAGATCTGCTGCTTTTCTTAGGGCGCATCGACGTATAGTTTCAGCCACTTCACCACACGTTTTCTTGCAAGCTCCACTTGGGGTAACCTCCAAACCATCTAGACTTGCGGTTTCAAGAGGTCGCGGGCATTGTCGAAATGCTTCAGACCCTGGAATGCATCTCTATTTTCCACCACCTCCGCCGATATTTATTCCTCCCAGTACTACAACTCTGATTGACGAAAAAGGAGGGATTGTTACTTCTCAGTTTGTAAATACTATCTTTTCGCTTTTGATAATGTTATTTAAAATATCTAGAAGAAATGCATTTTATAGTTTATGTGGTGTATGTAAAATGTAAGATAACCTGATAGTTAACATCATTTTCTAGTCAACTTGTCCTTGTGGATCTATCATTAGTCTCTTCAGTTCGATCCTCTTTGTCAGCAAAATGAGTACTTATTGAAATCTAGAGATTTAAGTCCTAGTCATAATCACAATTGATCTATTAGACTAAATGGGATCAAGGAAATGGTTGATTAATTCATTCGAATACATCACACCTTAAATTGTATCGCTGGGCAACGACTGATATCATAAAAACGTCCTGCTGAATCCTCTCTTGCTGCTTGTCATTCCGCTCACTAGACATTCACAATGATCAATACGCCATCGAGAGAGAGAGAGAGAGAGAGAGGGGGGGGGAGATAAAGTCATTATTATTGCGCTACGTTAGTAGGTATACCTTTTACTATGCACGAGAGGGCAAACTTGCAGGGTTTATTCATTTATAGGCACCTGAATTCGTGAGAACCCAAAATAGTTCACTATGCATTAGTTCGGACATTAGACGAGAATAAAGCTGCTTTAGGATGATATGCTTCGTTATTTGAATGCCTGGTTCTTTAGATCGTCTGTTTTATTAATATCTAAGCTTTTCAAATCTAAAGCTTATTTCTTCAATCTTAGTATTTTTCGATGAACTAATGTCTGATAAATTACCTACTTTTTTAACCATTAGATCTACTTCTGTGTTTGGCCATGCTAGTCTTATTCACTTGTTTCTACGTCATTAGTCGTTGGGAAGGATTTTACAATTCATGTCTGATTTGGGCAGACGGTATTTAAAGAAACAGAAGTTTCCAATTCGTTGGTTTATCACTAATAATCGTTTTGTAAGTCATTAATCTACCTTTTACGGAGAATGAGATTTTGATTAGCAGGAATCATGAGTTAGCTTCTTATCGGTTTACATCTTGGGTGAATGCTTTTAAATTGACCTCCTTTATGAGTTGGTTTAGAAAGCTTTTCCTTGTCTAAAATGAATATCGGAAGACGCTTACTGGTATATGTTACCTCACTACAATGCCTTAAGTGTTTGTGTCTCGGAGTTGAGTTGTGAGTTCAGTAGTAACTGTGTGGTACTTATTTTTACCCCCATTTTTATTAATTTTACCTTCCAGTTTGATTAAAATTCACATACTTATGCAAGAGATAGGGAATTGAAATTATGGTTTCCATTGGTTTCTCCTCTATTTTCCCTCATTTGGAATTAAAGTTAAAATAATTAGATATCTCTATTTGCTCATTTTCTTTGAGGTAAGAAAATGGAAATCAATGAAGATGACTTCCTTTAATTGGTCAGTTCAAAGTTAATTATGTTTCGTTTGAATTTATAGGCGTCTCCTTCGCCACCACCGCCATCATCTCCGCCTTTACAGCAAATACCTCCTCCAGACAGGGTCGATAATGTGGAGAAGACTGTATTATCCTCCAAACCTATTCCATCAGATATAGGGGATTCAGCTTGCATGGTTTCTTGTCTTCAGCCCTGGGCCACAAGCTTGGTTCTCCTTATCTCCCTATGTGCAATGTCCTTTTTCCAATCTTTAGTCTCTTCTGGCTATTTAAGTAGTATAATCACAACTCTTGAAAGGCGATTCGATCTCACTTCACGACAAGTCGGCTATATGTACTGCTGTTATGAAATCACATCGGTTCTAGCCACCATCGGTTTCTCATTTGTCAATGCTGCAAGAACAAATCGCCCTCGGATCGTTGGGATTCTGGGGTTGGTTCTTGGAGCGGGGTTTGGCTTATTTGCATTGCCTCATTGGCTCTCGGGGCCTTATAATCCAGGGAAGGTCGCGGGTATGCAAAATAGACGTGGTGGTAGTCAGGCCTTGTGTTCTGAACTAGCGTTGGGAAATGCGACCTCCCTGCTTCCACCGTTTATTGATCGATCACATTGCAATCAGACTGAGGTGACCATTTTGAAGATAGGAGAAGAGGCAGTGATTGCGTCTGATTACACTGTCGCGTTGCCGCTTTTTTGCTGTGCCATGGCTTTGGCTGGCTTTGGATCTAGTTCTCTATTTGTTCTAGCGCCCACTTTCTTTTGGGATAATCTTCCGCCAGAACAATATCCTCTTTATTCGGGTAAGTTTTTTTTGTTTACCTCCCCATTATTAAATGTATTGGTAGCAAGAATATTGGATGGATTAAGCATCGCCATAAAAAAATATTGTTTAAGGTCAAAATGTTCTCTTTACTTGTTAATATGTGGTAGTATCAAAAGTCCTGTGTAGAAATTAGGGAAATTTTCGTCAAATCTAACACTATTTTTGGTAAATGAAAATTTTGCATCATAGATGATAATTACATAAGTGATGTGTATCTTTTGTAACTACTTTTACTGTGGGAGTAAAACAGTCCAGCAGAACATGCCTTGGGCAAGTTAGAATTTGGCTCTAGGACACCCGTGTGTGTCAGTTACAGCAGATGCTGGTTGTTCTCAAATAATGAAGCTCCAAGTTTTCTGCGTATTTTTCAATCCGACGTTTCACGAACCATTTGCATTCATTTGTCTGCTTGAGAATGCGTTCACACAAACTTGATCATTCCTTAAGACTAGTTTGTAAGTTTACGGTGCTATTAGCAGGCATAAGCAGTGGTTGGTTTTTAATGACATTCATTAATGAGTTATCATTGATGATGATACAATACTTCAACTTCAAGATGACACGTGCTTATGAGAATTTAGCGCGTAAGGGTTCATAATCAAATTTTAATCAAACTTATTATTTATTTATATCAAATGACAGACGTTTTGATAGTTATCATTAGCCTTTTAGTTGACTTCAGGCTTCACAGAGGGGAAGGAACATCAAATTGAAAAAAATGTCGAGAGGGGGAACAGAAGAGTGGTTCACAAATGTAAGAGATAAACACAAAGGCAGAGAAAAGGTAAGATGAGTACTGTGAAAGTGGTAGAATACAGTCGGGTCATTGTAGTTTGAAGTCAGAAGTCAACTGCCGGTTAATAGACTTTTGTGGTATGAGTATACGTTGCCTAGGGTGCACCACGTGGAGGTAAATCTATCGCACACCCCTTGAAATAAAACTTACTTAGCCCTTTAGAATACCTCTAAATAGCTACCCTGACCTATAGAGGTTTTGAGGCTTCCTTATTTTCAGAATGAGTGCAGTTCATTTGATTTTATTCCTACGTGCTTGGGTTGCCAACTGCTTGGTTCAATTTCACGTCGTCTCGTTCTTTAGCCTCAATTTATTAGTGTCCTTTTAAGTTAGACTGGTGGAGGTTTGAAAACAACCTAGCCCAGAGTGAATTAAAGCCCCTAGTAAATTTCAGATATTGTTTCCCCGGTCACTATTTTCCCCTTAAATCTCTCTTCTACTTTCTTTCTACGCATTCATATTTTTAGGAATTACTGTTTAGCACCTTTGACTAACCGGTTACCGGCAGGGATTTCCAATCGAATAATAACGCGAAGCCAGTTTTATTTTGTAATGTCTAATCAATGACCAACACAATCTTTACAAAGTACAATTTCACTTTGCCAGAGAAAGTTCCTATCGGTTTATTTTTTCACGATTTTTTATTGACTTTTGTAAATACTATTCAAAACAAAATTAGTTGGTGAGGGAGGGAGAGAGAATCGTGAACTTTGTTACATGGTGCTGCGTAGTTCATTTAAATAAAAAGGTATGAATGCGGTTTTGAAATGAATTCGTTATTTAAAAACAGTAAAATGAACACATACTTCTCCAATATATATATATATATATATATATATATATATATATATATATATATATATATTAATTAAAGCTTGTGTTTTGAAACACACTCGTCTTGAGTGAAATGGTAACACCATAGTGTCATCCTAATGAGAAATTAGAATTCTTCCATCCCACTTCACCAGCCAGACTTAACCATCCCTTTCACTATGCTCCTTCCAGTGGGCAGCTATGGGATGAGCCATCTGAATTACCACATTAGAAGATAAAGGGTCAGTTTGCAACGAATGTGCACTACGATTTAGTAGTCATCGTACATGTCTGACAAGTCAGGAATCACTGACTGTTGCTTTTCTGCATAAATTCAACCAACCCCGGCTAATTCTGGTCAACAAAAATGGGCTAGCGTCTGAGTTTCTCTTAAAGGCGCCTCCTTCATATCCCTCCTCCATCCAATTCAAGTTCTGTGAATCCTTCTAGCGGCTTTAGGATATAGAGTTATAATGTCTACTTTAAAAGTAGTGGTAAATATCACAACGAATCTTGCGGTAAATCTGCTGGTATTGAGAATTCAGTGAAAATGATTGAGTTAATAGGAAGAAAGGAATAGTACGAGTCAATAAGTCTTAACTTAATTTTGACTATTAAGTTATGCTAATAAACATAAACATTTTTTTCAAACGACAGGCTTTATGATATTTATCATTAGCCCTTAAACTTTGACTTCAGCTTCCCCCATGGGTGGGTGGGGGGGGGGGGGGGTATATATATATATATATAACAGATAATTAATAGCAGTTCATTTGCTGTCTTCTTGCTTCCCAGTATCTCTGGGTTTCCGTCGTTGTCTTTAGGGCTGAACACCACATCAGGTGGGTCTTCTCCATTTTCTCCTGTAGGTTACATAGGGGGCATGTGGGTTGAGTGTATATTCCCGATCTGTGAAGGTGTTTTGCCAGGCAATCGTGTCCGGTGCATAAACATGAACATAACACATTATTAACATAATATGTTATGTTTAACAGTATTAAGTAGTGCTAAACATGCCATTTTTATATATTTCTTGGTCTCCAACATCCAGATGCTTTCAAGAAAGTTATTATATATTCATCTTAAGCAAGGTAAAGCAGTCCTCTAATTAGTCACTAGAGCTAATTATAGGATCCCGGCTAAGTTAGTCTTGGAGATATTTCCATCTATAATTGACAACCAAGGCATGGATGTATTAGATAACTGAAAGAAACAGAAGAAACATTATAGGGGTTGTAGGAGTTTGAAATAGGATCAGGGAGTTGAATTCCCTGTTTTGTGACCTTTGATAGGTATGAGGCTCTGCTTAAATAAGGAGGTATTGCGTAGACCAGGCATATCGTTCCACAAGAGTGAGAAAGATAAAATAGGGAACCTGGGAACATCGAATAGTACAAGTTGAAAATACAGGAAAAATATTATTACGGGATCCTTTTCTACCTCATGTGAAATGAAAGAGGTGCTGAATATGTCTCGAATCCTAGGTTCATAGGCCGATTGTGCGTCCATGATTATTTTTTATTATTTTCGGATAAATGCTTAATTCTTTCGGATTGATTGGCGACCAATGAAAAACACGATTCATCTTGTATT
This sequence comes from Rodentolepis nana, assembly GCA_900617975.1. Taxonomy (NCBI): domain Eukaryota; kingdom Metazoa; phylum Platyhelminthes; class Cestoda; order Cyclophyllidea; family Hymenolepididae; genus Rodentolepis; species Rodentolepis nana. The sequence goes on along the minus strand of UZAE01000267.1, from coordinate 20,142 downwards.
TAATGACTTAGAATAAACAGTGCAGTAGTAAGTTATAAATGGGGGATATGTTTATGCAGGTTGCCTGTTTTGTATTATTTAGGGTATTTTATACTACTGATATCATTATTGGTACTGCTATTTTTCTCTCCCCTTAGGTCTGCTCTATAGTAGTGCAGGTTTGGGTCCAGCTTTTGGTTTCATGGCAGGCGCAGCATTCCTACAGATATACATAGACGCCCCTTCTATTCAACCTCCATCGTCTCAGCTGGACGTCTACAGTCAATCTTGGCTTGGAGCGTGGTGGTTGGGTATGGTTATCTTTGGTGCTGTCACTTGTCTCCCGGCCATTCCAGTTCTCCTTTTTCCACGAAGACTTCCAGCACGTTCTGGAGATGAAGTCTCAATGCCATTGGAGCCTGCAACAGTAAACACGACTGCGGTAAGCTAGTACATATGTGTGGACCACCGCTTTAATTTGTCTGAAGGGTGACACACCGAAGTATGCAACGATTTGCGGTCGAAGTGTCTTTTTTTTGCTGGATAGTACTCACAGTTATGGCTTAACTGTAATGATCTAAGATTAGTCAGAGAAATCCAACAATACAATTTTTTACTAAAGAAATGAGGCAGATTTTTTTTTGAAAACGTCATGTTTGGTGGGTGCTCAGACAGGAAGTTATGCACCAATAATTAGTGATATTGCTTGTCTCAGTTACCTCCTATTGGCTTTTGCAAGATAAAAATAAATCAAATCAGTATAGGTAAGATTGGTACAAAATCAACTCGTCAACAAAGTTTGGCTCTTGTAAACATGATCTCTCCCACGTATCATTTAATGACACTTAAATAGTGAGGCAATGCTGACCGTACTCTTTGTGGTAGACATAAGATGTTAAAGGGGGAATGTAATTGCGAAAAGTATTCAATGCTTTCCATTTACTAATAAAACACTATTTACATTCTGTTTTATTCCCGTTATCATATTTTCCAAGTAATTTCCATAAAACTATTTGTGTATGATATTAACTAGCTGATGGTGGGTATAATTTTTGTTTACAAAAATAGAGTTTATGTATTATTGTGAGGATTTGTTGTTCACCTACACTGTTTTGTTGCAGTTAATCGATATTACTTGCATTGTGTGTTGTGAAGGGTCTTGTTTCTAGTGATTCGCTTGACCCAAAATGCGTTTTCAACCAGTTACAAGTTACATTACTTTTTTCCCTTCCGTTACCGATTAATGACATTTAATTTGTCTCATGCATTCTGCTCAGCTCTCCACTCCTGAAGATGACGAAAAAATTGATGCCGGTGAGCCTAGAGCTTACCAACCCTCCAACCTTCCATGTCGCTTTCCTGAACCCATTCCAGAAACCAATGAGTCATTGACACTACATACGTCCCGACAACAGTCGTCCCTTTCAACTTCCAGCAATCCTGAAGTCGACTACAAACTTCATCGACGGCAGGCTTCAAGAGGTGACGCTAATTCTGATGTCTTTCAAATGACCTCTTCTCAGCCGCAACCTGTTAAATCCATTCCTCTTTCTGCATCCTCCCAAGCACCCACTTGTCTTTCAACAACGCCTTCGAAACATCGAAGGGAAAAGGGTTTCTCTTTTTCACGCTGGAGGTCAGATTTTTCTCGAAAGTATCGAGGTATGTCCTTGCATAGGCAACATTTCTGCTTCCCTTGAAAATGTCAATCCGTTGTGGATATCGAATATGTGCCATATGGCTCATTCGTCTAATTAGTTATACTGCAACTTTGCAGAGTAGCCTGATGAAGAAGACAGGGTATATTCCTGAATCAAGAGAGAATCTACGACTATACTTAAGCCTAGACTGCTTGTTACTTTTCTTGAACGACCTTTTTTCAGCTAGGCATCTGATTTTAATCCTTATTTATTTCTTAGGCTCTATTTTCTTTGATCTGCCAGAGAGTATTGCGGTCGCTGATTAATTATCTTTTTGTGTGAACAGGTAGCTCAGTGTGCGTGTGTGTGTGCAAATGTTAAGGAAAGCCGATACGAAGGGGATTTCGCATTTGAACTATCCAATTTGTCGATATGGGGTTGTGTCGGTTTGATGGGTAAGACTTCAGTGAGGGCTATCACTTTGCCTGCACACTTAAGCCTTGGTGCCACAAATATATCCTAATTATTGAAGTAGGAGAAGTTGCGTCGATGTTTTTTTAAAGGGAACAGCTACAAGCTTCTCTTTCTTTTATTTCTGCTCAGTGGATTTTGTATTTTGCATAGTTTTCTGAAGTGAATTATCGTTTAACAGAGGTGGGAGTTTTAGAGGAACGTGCATATGTTCTAAGGCGATTGTGAGGGCAAAGGGGAGGAGGAGGGTCGCGTTTGAAGATTTCGGCTTGAAAATCCGCGCATATCGCGTTTCGTGATTTGCCCACGTTCTCTCTCAAGATTCTCATGACCTGAGGTGGTATGTTCGATTGGAGTTTGGTTTTTCACCAACTTTTTTTTAAATCTGTATTCGCTGGCATTTTTGCAACCTTCCGTTTTTCAAACCGCTATCGGTTTTTTTTCTAATAAATTATTTGATTGAGGTTCAAGCAGCTAATATGGGTACCACTCTCACCATTGTATCTATGCTACGTTTCTAATATTTGCTTTATGGCGAAGGTAGACATTTATTGGAGATGTTTATGGTCATCCTATCTTTCGTGTTTCACACATTTCCAATTGTGAATGATTTATCGAGTTACTGGTTCTAATGGTTAATTTATCTCATTCAAATGCTCTTTCATTTATTTCTATTCTTCTTTTTATGACTTGACTTCTAATATTGGCATAAAAGGATTTAACTATGGTCGATTTTACCGCTGTCTTACAAAATTTTCTATCTCAAACATTACCCAATCCGAAAATTATAAACCAAAATGTATCTGACTCAGCTATTTTCCATCTAAGCGCAAACGAAAACGGATTCAATATTGACTGTGCTTTTCTAAACCTACAACACCATGTAGGAGCACTTTTTTGGTAGAAAGGATCTGGACGAGAGAATTTGTCATAGAATTTCTTAGTAGTTGGATTTGGGCAGAGGATAGATATAGAGATGTGTGTCATAGAAATAGGCACCGGGAAATGATGGCAAGCTGTCTGTTCCAATTCAGTTGGTAAGAGTGCACAAGCACTCGAAAAGAGGTCAATGCTGTCTCACAGTCGATTGAGTCTCCACAGAAGTTATGGTAGGTGGCCCGATGAATACGTGGCGGTTTAGACTTGCAGTCGGACAAATTTCCGACAATTGCTAAGTTATCTCAAATATTGTTTCAGATTATTGAAAAGCTTTATGATGAAACACATTTCCTTACTTAGGCGTCCCAATTAAATTGTTTTTGTGTTTTGTTCATCAGGTCGAATGGGTGTCTTCTTAAGAGTTGTGAAAAACCCGATCTGGCTAGGGGTTACTGCAACAACTGTAACCGAGAATATCATCGTTTCAGCATACCTCACATATGCAGCCAAATACTTGCAAGCCCAATTTCGAGTCCCGGCCCATTTGGCAAGCATTCACACTGGTTGGTGGAATTCCTAATTCGAAATCTACTGTTTTCGATTGTAAGTAGTTTATGCATCTTTTAGGAGCTGTTGTGGTGCCGAGTGCCGTTCTTGGTGTTCTTTCTGGAGCTCTCCTAATGCGTCATTTTCGTCCATCGATCACACGTACCCTACTGGCTGTTTTGTTACCACTATTTGCTACCTTGGCAACTGTCCTCATTCTCATGCTGGGTCTCAACTGTTCAGCTAATCAGATGGCTGGAGTTAGTGCAACTTATGATGGCAAACCGTGAGTGATTTTTTTTCTAGTGTCTCATTCTCTTTTTACTGTCCCCCCTCACTACGGCATTTCCTTTGTTTCCTTCTCATCTTGGGATAATACTTAAGTCTGTCATTTCTATATCACTTAATGCTACTTAAATGGTCCTATTTTTGATTTCAGCGTCCTGATTTCAGTTGGACGTTGAGAGCTAATTTCGGGTAAATGGATTGAACAAATCATACACTTTCTTATCTGGAATCCATAAGCACATAATTTTGGCTCTGCAATATGCTACACAGGAAGAAGCAATTTGAGTCGGTTAACAGAAAATCCAGCATGTATTAGAGTGGATGGTGGCTTTATCAACATATCGAAGCCTCTTGATTAATTTTTTTGAACTCATTCTGTGGAATATTTATTCCGGGTTATCGAAAGTGCTTGCCTACTGCTTGTTGATTGTTTTTTTTAAGTCATATTCTCACTTGTTACTTCAATTTATTTTCTTCAAACAGCTGAGAAAACAAAGTACTTCTTCTTGATATTCATCATCTTTTTAGCTTTAACGTGGCCGGGATGGGATTGTTGAAAATGGTTAGTTGGTAGAGCTCCATGATATTGTTTAAATGGTTCCAAATCCCAACTTTTGAGGCTGAAGTTAAAATCTCCAACCAGTAGACGCTACAATAGACATAGAAGATAGTATCTTGCAGCAGAGTCGCATCGCCAATTCTTGATGGTTTTTGGAGATGATTCTACGTAATAGTGAGTGTTGCAGATGGGTGTTATTCGAATTGGGAAATAAATACCTTCACATGTTCTTTAAACGGGGTTAGATTGATGAACAAAGTGACTGATTATACACCATCGCTGAGCTAAGCAGTGTCCTATTAGTGGTTTGTATTCATTATTATGGCGGTCGAATTTTGGGAGTTCATTATCTATAAGCTTGGTTTTGCATTAAATTCTACCCTATTTGAATTTGATTGCTAGCCACTAAGTATGTGGCATTCAAAATAGATGTGGTTCGAAATCGGAGTTATTATTTCAGATATTTTGTCCACTTTCCTTACTTGAAACAAGTATTTACTCGCCTGAATGCCGAAGTCGAACTCTTATGTCTAAGTTATCATCACTTAATCTAATCCTGTACATTTAACATTAAGCAGATAGTTATATGCCATGATTATCTTAATAACTCCCAACTCAACACTTAATACTCATCTTGGTTATTTGGGTTGGTATTGACACTTTTCCCCACTGGATTTGCTTCAATAGGGAGTTGAATCCGGGACTTCCGATCGCGTGGCCGGCCATCCTAACCACTGCATATAACGCCCAATGAGTTTAGATGTAAGTCAAGTAAGCTTATTGGCTGCATTGTTTGTCATGTATTTTGACCAGCCTTCTGCAGTTTCAATCCTTATAAAATAACCTACGAACTGGAGTAAATAACACCAATAATGACGGGAATAGAGACAACACACTGATACTGTCGAATAGCATAGATTAAGCGGGTGTGTATGTTTATGTACTTTCATCTCAAATCTCAACTGTATTCTTTAGCATTCAATATTGTTGTTTTTACAGGTCCCACTTCCCTTCGATATAACCCCTCCTCTCTCCACAAATCGATTTTATAAATTATTTCAAGGGGATATTTGTCGCCTTTAATATTTGACCTTTAGACATTGTTGAGCTCGATATTTTGTGCTAAATGAGCAAATAGAACCAGCGGTTTTACATTTCACTTGGATTTGGACCCGATATGACGTCAAATATCAATTTTAGTGCTTATTCTAACATTGTAAGTAGTCTTGTTTCAATATTCCAAGTGAATTAGCCTATTTCTGATAGTCGTCTTCTCATTATGTACTTTTTCGTGATCTTTTGACTTTACTAAACTTTCAAGTGCAAGTCTGCGACTGTTTCCGCATTTAGGTTGAATTTCGAAGCTCGTAGTTTCATTGGCTTTGTTAAAAGACTCGAACAGATAGGCGTGGATTGTGCGTTAAATTGGTGGTAATTTGTTGTTTTCTTTCAGATGTGTTTAAGTTCTCCACGCCTCCTTTAAAATTTTTCTTCTGGTGCCTTTCCGCTGTGAAAATCTCCCCCCCCTCCCCCTCCCCCCAATGTGAAAGTCCAACACGCAGAATAATAAATTGATTAGATTGCATATAGTCCAAAGGTCATTTTACGAGTCATATAGATTGAATTTGTAGCATGTCCCTCTCCAATGGTATTGTGTTTTGCCAACATTTTTTTATGGAATTTAATTTGAATCCAGATATAAACGTGGAATTGATGCCCAATTCAGTAGTTGACCCTTGGTTAACAGCAGCGGGACTCGACCTCAAGGAGGAAGATATTAATTAATTTTCGTGAAGCGATTTGTATGACTACGCCAGTTTAATGAGTTTCTCATCATCATCGACCAAATTTCACTCGCTGTCTGCTTGCCTCGTGGCAGCCATGTTCTAACCATGCTCGTTCTATTCAACCATAACATCTCACAAGTGGTTTGAATATGGTTTTATTAAGAGCCAACATGTGGATGACATAAGTCAATTGGATGTTGTGTAAAGTGCATGCTTTTTATGTGAGGTTGAGGAATAAGGGCCAGAAGGCATGACATGTTCCAAGATTGCGAATCTGTTCATCTTGTCAGTGTGATCGTAATTTTCTCCCATTGAGTGAGGACTTAATAAGCTAATTGTCTTTAATTGTCCACACTTTGTGCTCATGTTGCCTATACGCTGGTGCTTGTGCTTCCGAACTAATTTAGCAACGTTACGATCCTGCTTCTAACGTATTTATCTCATATAACAACAGCAATTTAACTCGTTCGTTTGTAAGACCTTCACACCTATTGTCCTATTCTATTCCTTTTCTTCGTTAGAAATCGGATTTTTGGTGGATCCTTCCTTCATCATCCTTCCAATCTCACCGCCCCCTGTAATGCTGTATGCCGTGTGCGTCCTGGTGGTGGTGGTGGAAAAATCGGCCGTGATGATTCTTTATTCTCCTGTCCACTTGCCTCAGACTACAATCCTGTCTGTTGGGAGTCTCTGGCTGATGGAGGCGGTAGGTACAAGAAGCGTCAAATGTCTTTCCTCAACCCCTGTCTGGCTGGATGTTCCGGACAGAACTATGAAATCGATGAGAATGGGAAAACTATTGAGGTAATTTTGAATCTACTTGCCCGCCTTTTGCAATTTATGACTCTTAATGCTAGTGCCTTGGAAAATAGGTTGTTTTCCGGCTGTTGATAATAACACCGTAGGATATGTGCGCCTATATTTCGGTGAAGATGATTCACTACATTGGGTTGACCTGTTCAAATCGCTAATCCCTAGCAGAAAAGCTGTAGGCTTTGGATTTTGGGTTGTACACTATTGGCTTTGTGGCTATAGCTCATCTCTTCATGTTAAATGTTTAATCTCACTTTGTATATGCAGTCTCTTTGGCGCTCCACTTCATGTGCCCTATGGAATAAAGTTTTGTCAACAGTCATAAGAGCAGATCTTTTATGGCGCTTTTAATGTCCGTAAATACAGTTTTACGTTTGAATCTCATGAAACGTAGGGGTTCATTTTAGACTTCAATATTGATTGGCGCCTCTGTCTCTTAGTATTGCTTCCCTCGTCAATCCAACTATCATAGAACAGCATCTAAACGCTAAATTTATAATGGCGTCAGAATGGCAAGACTGCAGTTCACTTTCACATATAGGATATAATTCTGATAGAAATTCCAAAATTGTCATGTGATTGAAAAATTGAAAGTTTGCAAGGTACCTTAAACTTCTTCTTGGCAATATCGACATCTTATTTTAGAATTTTTCCCATTTTTTGTTTGATTAGTGAATAACCTACTTTTCTTGAGGCGATTGGATGTCGTTTTTAAAATAGAAAATTTTGATCTGTTTATTAAGCGCTTTTGCTATAGACGTCTCTATATTGCAAGGCAGGAGGAATAGCAATTTTTCCCCTAATTTTAATGTGCTTGGTACCTAGCTCCCTATTAGTACGAAGATTTAATGTTGGCACACTTGAACGATCGGACAAAGCTACCTAGTTGTTCATATTTCCGCACATTCTCGCTACTTATGCCATGTAAGTAGTAATTGATGTTTACTAAAATTGACATTTATAATTTCAGGTATACACGGACTGTAACTGTGTGACAAATAGGACCCTAGCACCGTTAGGCGTCCATTTTATCGGAGAAAGAGAAGATACTGTAGGTGGTACGGCTAAACAAGGTGTCTGCAATCCCCTCTGCCCCAACTATGTGCCTTTTCTAATCGTAACATTTCTGACAATCTTTCTTACAAGTGTCAATCAGAACCCCAGCAATGTTGTCACCTTGAGTTGTGTGGACCCAAAAGATGGGACCGCTGCTCTCGGACTGCAAGTGTTTTTCGCGAGAACCCTTGGTGAGGTCTCATTACTGAATTCAGATTTTATAATTGCTGTGGTCTATTTACTTATCTCTTGTCTAATTACTTCCCTTTTGAGTGCAGCTTTCATTCCGACACCAATATACTTTGGAGCTCTAATGGATCGTACGTGCAAAGTTCGTGCGTTACCACAGCGACTGGTGTGTGAGTCATATTTGAATAGCAGTAGTAGTCAATCCTCTCCGCATCTTCTACTTCTCTCCGCGATGAAACTGGCTACCTTGGAGGGTGCCTGCTTAGAGTATGATGTACATGCTCTACCGTTTGCGTGGCTTGGTGGAGTAACGGTCTTCAAGTGTCTTAGCATTTTCATTGCGCTATTAACGTGGCGATATTCTTGGTGAGTTTGCGATTCCTTGGTCAACCTAGTCTATTGGTAGAAAATGATCATTTAACCCACCCATTAGCTACTTTGAAAAATTATGGAACAATGATCAGGTAGTTGTCGCATTTATTGAGTCCAGTTCGCCACAAACTGGTTAGGCAGACAGCTAGGTTCTGATTCTACATTCTCGTAGTGAATGTATCAGCATTTACCTAATAGCCTAAGAAAGCATTTATGTGAAATCTGAAGGTCTCAAGCTGGATTTACATCTGATTTCTGAGGATATGACGATTGAAAGCACTTGATTGCGATGGCAGATATAGAATAAGGTCTTTACAACGTGATTTATATGCCACACTTAAATATTTACTTGTTTTAGTCGATTGGATGCACGTAAAGAGAAGGAAAGCTTATCGATGCTCAAGGGGGATGATTCACCAGAACGACAATGTATTTGAAAAACCAACTACACACAAACTGCGACCGCCTTTTTTCTTTGTTTAAGTTTGAATATATTTCATGCACTTTAACCTACCGTCTTCTTTTTGTGAAAGCAAATCCTTGAAAATACAATACAATTTCAATCCTATTATGCCTCCATCTCATATCCCATTTATGCTGACAAATAACGAGATATGCTTTGTGGATTGAGCATTAAAATATCCTAATTGATAGATTGATATCTTCAAAAGAGCAGTACATTAATTTGAGTCAGAAATAATGAATGCGCATAACACAAGTGAGCAACAGTAATTTGTCTAGAAGGTTACTAACATTAATTTGCCGCCCAAATAGGGCAGTCCCTGTCAAAAGTGGTAAGAAAATAAAGTATAGAATGCAATTAATTGCAAATGCGCATCAAAACTGCTAAAATGTCTAGACATTAAAAAGTCCGCGATAAGCTATACTGAAAATGGCTGTGAAGTTTCCCCGAGAACGAAACCAGGACAAGTCCACACCTCCCAAAATGTTTAGTGCGCATGAGAACCTTGGGATTAGACATGAAGGTGCTACATATCTATTTGTTAAACTAAACAATTTGGGGGCATATGAGCTCTCTCTACTGAAAAATCTGAGATAAGGAACCATATATCGGCTACAATCTAGATAAGTAAGGGATCAATTGTCTAATATCCAGCCTTTTGAAATCAAGTAGGCATCCCAATAAACATTTAAATTATGTTTCTATTATCTAAAAATTGCGAAATGGGGGGGGGGCGGCACGAACTTAAAAGGATAACCGTACTATAATTTTTTTAAGTTTATGTTCCCATTGAGCCAGTGGGAGTTGAATCGATAGCCAACATTTAATATACATCGTAAAAAGGTCACAATGAGGTTAGCAAAAAACATTAAAGCACAGCACAGAAAAAACCCCAAAAGATATGATAGAAAACGGACAGGAAAGTAGGAAAGATTTATTATCATGTCCTAAAAAATAGGCAACCAATAGATTTTAATGAAAAGCGATCACAAATCCAAGTCAATGAAAACGTATATGAATACTAGAAATCAGTGGTAATGAAAATACCCCACAATTTAAATGAAATAATAATGAAGAATAGCAAACCAACAGCATTTTATGTGAACAAAGAAAAGAGAAAATTTTTGGAAGTAATTTTATATATAAGCATATAATAAGAAAACATAAAAAATAGTTAGTACCGATATTTGGTTGAATAGTCCTTAGGTGAGACCACAAGACCACGTCCTTTACGTGCTCCACGATAAACAGTTTCCACAATATCAATAAATTCCTGCTTGTCCTCGATGGCCCAGTTGATCTTATTGTTGTTACCGGTCCCCAAATCAATCATGATGTGCTTATTACGGTAGAAAAACATAACGGTACAAGGATCATATAATTCATACATTTTGTTAAAGTCGGGAACTTGCGCGATATCAACGAGATAAACAACAGCGAAGTTTTTTATCTTCTCAGCTACTTGAAACAGAGTTTCATCCATAACCATACATTGCGGATCCCAATCATGACCAAATCGGATAATAACGACTCTGTCTTCTTCAGACAAAATAGCCTGATCTACCTGCCAGCCGTTTGTCAAATGCGTGAGCATATACGACATCCTCAAGACCAACCCGCCAAAAATACTAATCAAGAAGTCTCTCCACGAATGATATATTAAAACAACTTAACAATTAAAACAAAATTAAAAATGAAAATATTAACAAAACCTTACTAAAATAAATAAACAGGATAATTAATAATTTAAAATTTATCGCTAATATTGCCAGGTTTGAATTACATTACCCTTTATTATAATAAACTATTAACATTTTCTATCTGGTTGGGATTTGCACACTGGAGTTGGCAAATCTGAGTAATATTAGACAATACCATAAAGTAGCATCAATAAAGGTTGAAAATGGATAAATTCTTCATTCTTCAGCTTACTGAGTTACTAACTTAAACGGTTCATTCTTTTCATTATAAATCTTAAATATAATTTGTAAATTCTTTCAATAATAGGAAACTTGAATAATTACTTCACATATATTAGCTGCTTATGGGGAGTATTATGTAAGTTACCAACTTCTCAATATTGTCTTATAAATCTGACACTGGGTTTACTGAGTCAGTCAGGCTTAACTAGTGTAGCAATCCGCTAAAACTTTTTCCTTATTTTATAGACGTTACAAATTTTCGCATTATTGTCAGCAAATCAAAAGCTTCCTAGATTTCATTTGGCCTTAAATACACTCTAACGTAATGCAACCTTAATGGAACCCAGACATGAGTAGAATTATGATTGATGCTTTAATTGCAATTGTTTTCAATTGTGTGAAAAAGAATGCCTAGATGTCAAATATTTTCTCAATCTTATCTTCCGTAGTATATTGTTGCTCATTTCATCAACTTAATCTTTAGATAATTTCCGCTTTAATGTGCGCACATACATAACATATTTGAAGTGGGATATTTGCACAACAAAAGATATATTGAGCTAATCTACATGTTATTTTTATAAGGAAACTGTTTATTTATTATGATCAAATAAAAATATATTTGCGTCATTTCGAGTAGAAAAGTTTTGAAAAACTATTCTCATGATACTAATTAAGTCGTTATCCATTAACTAAGCACATTAATGAATTTACCACTTCAGTAGCAGATTCTTTGTAAAATTTATTTATGATAGATTATTAACAGTAATAGGCTGGGAGAAATAAACCACATTCAATCAACTTATGACGCTAAACAGCTAGCTCCAACCTGTTTCAAATGTAACCCAACGTCAAAAGCTCACAAGAGCACAACCCTCCAAATACCAACGGGCTTATTCAAGGGCCAGTTTCGCACAAATTGAACTCATCTTCTATGCGAAGTTACAAGGACCCTAAGTGCCCTGCCCGAGATGATTAGCTTTTGCATCTCGGTAAACTGAAATTAATACATTACAAATATTGCTTTTTTTAGCGACCCCAAAACTATTAGATTCCTTGTTACTAAGTAGGCCTTATCAAAAAGGTCACACATAAATGAATTTATTGGTTTAAAAATAAGCACGTTAGCTGAAAAAGCATATTAGGTGCAAAGATTTACCCAAATTTACGGAAAAAACAGTTTTTGCTTCCTACTTGATTACATTTCAATTTATATAAATTACTAATAAAAAGTACAATCATCCACAAAGACACAAAAACATTCACAAAATGAAAAGGAGAAGAGGGAGAGGAAAAAAGAATGGAAGGACAATCAGTATTGAGAAATAATCGGTAAATGTGATGATAGTTGAAGAGTATTCTCTTACATCAAATCCACAATCCCTAAATTAATCATTTAAGATCGCGGCTGAGGGGGTGCGATTGGTACCCCACCTGGACCGAGGCCACTGCTCCCTCCAGTAGAATTGAAGTTTCCAACGCTCGGGTTGCCATTCACGGAGCTGAGATGGGCGGCGCCCGAGGACATTGGTCCCACTTGCCCACCTGTAAGAAAACCTGCGTGCATACTTGAAGCACCAGCACCAGCTGTTAAATAAGCCGTTGCTACAGCGGCAGATGGTGGTGCATTGGTAAGGAAGAGTGCATGACTTTGATCCCGGTATTCCGCCCACCTATCACCCTCTGTGTCTAATTTCGCGGTCACTTGAGCACCATAAACAGGATTTTTTTGCATGGCTTTGATAGCCTTAACGATATAGGCACGACATTGGCCAGGCTCGCGTACCGACACCGGTAATCCACGTTGAAGGGTTTGCAGAAGAAAGTCTATCAAATTACATTTGAGAGCCTGAAAATAGCAAAACGAAAAGTCATCAACTACTGAAATCAAGACACAGAGAGTATATTAAAGGCGAATTGCTAACCTGAGCAACTAATGGGTCACAGCCAGTTGTGTTGAAGATATTGAAAAGTGTCTCCCCCATAGTACCAATTTCTTCACCCACACAGTAATCGATTACGTGCCGATAACTAACTATTGTTTCCCGCTCGACCATCGCTCCAATACATAACTAAAGATAAGAATTATAAGAAGCAGTGAATTCGGGAGATTTACCTTGCTAGCCGACATTGCGTGAATTAGGAGAGCGCATGTTTTCGCTTCTTCAGGTTCCTGAACACCAGGACAAGCGTCAAGAATTCTGTGAGCAAATCCCTTCCTCGGAAGGCTATCAATCAGTCCAGGACGATCATTCAACAGTTGAAGTGCGGCTCTACTCATAAGACGCAGCATTCCAGGGGGATCAGTCCTTTGGGAGGGCAATTTTCCGCTTAAACTCTCGAGAAGTCGTGCCATTAGAGATTCTAAAAATACTTCCGGTTGTCGAAGCATCCATCTACCCGCGGATTGATTGACGTAGAGTTGAAGATACACTCCACCAACACAGACCACGTTGTCAGCTGAAATGTAACCCTCATCACTATCGTCTGTGAGATTGTGCATCCGAAGGGTCTCTGCAATTGCGGATGCGTAGGAGACAGCGTAGGCGTCCGGGAGAGACCACTTAATGGATCGGTTCTTTTCTTGTTGGCGATTGAATCTAGAGAAGAATGTGCGTAAAGTGACTGGAAGTAATAAGAGTACAGAAGTAAGCACCAATCCCAAAGTGACTAGTGCAAGAATTTCACCTAATAAAGGGAAATAGATAGACCATATTAGTGATCAACTTAACCACTAGTGGGGTAAAATAAACTGTCAAATTTATGTAAGTGATAGGTTTTCAATCGCAGCAGAACACTGAGAATGCTAAATGCCAGAAGAAATGTATTCAACGCTTTCATTCAACGATGAAGTACAGTTTTTGTAATGGATAAGTTAAAGAGACACTAATTAAAATTCAAGCCAAATAGAATCTCCCCAGAAAAATGACGCCATAAATGAAACATATAGCAACAGTTAAACCTCCAATCAAATCAAACCAGCATCGAGCAAAAGGTGTAGGTGTAAAATTTAATCGAACAGTGACTGCCTCTGAACTTGAAACTCACAGAAATTGGAAGGAGATCTGCAATCTTATTAATTGAATGTCTAAGACTCACCGATTGCACATATCCAGAACAGCTTCACCTAAGTGATTTCTGCATTCTTGATTCCAAATAAGCTCAGGATTGAGGTGATCCGCTGTAAAAGACACAAGTAGATACACAACTAGATTAAAAATTCTCGAAGAGATTCAATTACAACACCAAGGCAAGTATAAACCCACAATCATAAAGTGAAATAAACTGCTCAGGGGTCTCCTTAATGGTCTCAGGAAAAATAGCAGGCAAGAATTGGCCCAAAAGGGCTTGAATCCTCCGGCCCAATTGTGGATTGGCGAGACATCGGCTCAGAATATCAACCGCACTACGGCGTACTTCTGGGACTTCTGATGCTGTGATCACTTCTAGGAGGTAAATCAGACCCCCAGCGTAGACGAGTTCCTTCAGGAGTGCATTCAACGTAACCACATGGGCAAAGAACTCTAGTAGTGACAAGTGCGCTAAAAACGAAAAGATTTCTTAGAGGATTAAAACAGTAAACTAGTATGTGTAACTATATGATGTGAGTATTCAGAAAAAAAAATACAAGAAATGATACTTTTCAAAGGCCTATCAAATAGATATTCCTAATTCGCAAATATTGATGGGGAGAAGATTGTGAAAGAGCAGTAGAAGGAAGACGAAGTTAGAAATTAAGGGACGAAATTCCGTCTTTTTTTCCAGATCTTTGCACCTATTCTAAGTACCTGAAATAAGTTCTTACATATTTCGGCATTAAGTGTGATGGTAAAAGGCACTATTTTTGGGGAAGGAGGCAAAATGGAGCGTAACAATAGCGACATTCAAACACTTCAATACTCATGTATCGTAATATTGGTTATTGGATGCATCGAAATTCTATACCAAAAAGGTATCTAAAGCAAGCCAAATTCCTTAGACCTTGTAAAAATTACACGCATTCGGTCCAAACGAGTCTTTAGAAACAGTATGATCACTGAGGAGAGCAAAAATAAGTTATACTTGACCTTAGATACACGTGAGCCATGAAGCCAGTACTTCAAAACGAGCAATTTAAAGAAAAATCACATCAAATAAATCAAAATAAATAAAATTCTCCATACATTCGTAAAGAATAAAAACTTGAATTATTATTATTATATACACCCTGGAACTGACCAATTGGTAAAGATCTGAAGAGCATAACAGCACCAACAAGGAGATTAGACGCATGAATGTCATTCAGACATTCTGGGTTCTTCGCAACTGCATTCAGAACTTCAATAGCTCGCAACTTCATGTCAGTATATCCTTCCAACTCGAGAATACCAAAGAGAATGGGAAAGTGTCCAATGCATTGGAGTTCGACACCTTCAAGAAGAATAAGAATGAATCACGTTTAATCAAAGAATCATTGTGTTAGATAAATTTTCTAATTGAACTATTTCAGTAGACCAAAAAGCATTCACCTGCATAACTACGACCAACATTGCGCAAAGCCTCCAGCGAAGATTCAAGGTGATGAACTAGTTTTGTTGTCGTTGGATGTCCATCAGGAACTCTTGGTAGATGGGCCAATTCTTTTTTCAAATAACGAAACAGATCGATTACGAAACTCTTGGGATTCTGAAAATAAATAAAAAAGGCAAATCCGCATTAAATTGATCAAGATAATCGGCAAGGAATGGACTCATATTAAATCATTTCACATCAATAAAAGTATACAATTGAATCTTCTGACCGGTCACTAACTGAATATTCATTATAACCTAAATGATTCTCTCCACTGTAAATGAGCAAATAGAAGAGGATAGATGTAATAATTTCGAGATTCATATATATATCAATTAAAAAAGTACAGTAGATTGCACATAATGGCTCATACCTAAGCAAGTTCGATTTGCCAGTTAAAGAAATTTTATCGGCTCCTGTGATGAACATATTTATTTATTTCAAATAGTAGGCGTTTTGATAGTTATCATCAGCCCTTTAGCTGACTTCGGGCATCACAGGGGGAAGAAATATCAAAGTAACAGAAAGTCGAGGGGGTGGGGAACAGAAGAGTGGTTCACAGATGTGAAAGGGTCAGACAGACACAAGGCAGAGAAAAGGTAGGATGAGTAGTGTTGAAATGGTAGAATAAGGCATACAATTTGGCCATTGTAGTTTGAAGTCAGAAGTCAACTGCGGGTTAATAGATTTTTTCGCACCAAGTGATAACTATTTCTGTGATGAACACAAAAGCTGTGAACTACCTAGTCCTGAGTTTCGCTAACTCAGTAACTACACTCCTCTTTCTCTCCCAACTTGGTTGCCTACCAATTTCGATTTCCTTTCCAACTTCCATTAAAAGTGACCAGTATAGCCATCACCCGAATCAAATATTCTTCCTCTACTTCGGGAGTGCTATATCCATAGTGATCTTTAGTTGTTCAAATGGACACTTAGCCTAATTTGGTTATACAGGAGCATTTAGTAGTACTTTAATGTCCTGCCTTTCTCTACTTAAACAGCAAGCAAACATGAAGATTCGTTGCGGACTAAATACTATAAGCGGGATTTTTGGGTAATTTGGGGTTCAAAGTTAAAATATAGTCTTACAGCTTTTCTCTATTTGAGACTAAAGCTCGACCCTCCCCCCATACGGAATGAGTCCTTCTTGAATGAAATATTTTGGTTCTTTATTATCGCCCATGGGCACTTATTCCGGTGGGTGGTTATTTGGTTTCAAAAATATTTTCATGAAATGGAATTTTCCGTTAAACCGCCCAGAGAGAATTTTCGGAAAACCCCGTTAGTACAGTATTTTGAAAAGTAGACCCAGCAACCGGCTTTAAATAATAAAATTATGTACTAACATCAATGGGGAAGGTTGGCTGCTTATTGAAGATGCGAACGAAGATTTCACCGACTAGAAGTTCGCCTTGGAAGGTCTTATGCTCGAAGGATTTCGCTGCGTCAAAATCGACATCGCCCTGAAAGGAAACAAAAAAAGAATACCATGAATGAATTCCACTGATCCTAAAGATGTACTCCTGCCATACCATAACCCCCCCCCCCAAATCTTACAAATAATTCGTCCACAAAGGCGAATCAAAGTCATTGTTAAATTTATGACTGACAAGGTGCAAGAATATATCCTCTAAGCAGTTGCTTTTAATAACCCTTCTCATACTTTCACGTTTACATTTTTGCCCAAATTAATCTGAGGCTGAAAAAAATTGACACTAAAAAGGAATAGTTATTTGTGAATCTATGAGACTAGAAGCGAGTTCTTCAACTATTCTCCTCCTAAAAGTCCACTGGAGGATCGAACTTGCACCCTTACTTACAGTTCAATTCCTCTCTGTACTTTTCCCCCAAGTAATACCGTACTAAGTCTAGATGCCTTGCAGAGATTGGTAATTAGATAAACACTGCAGTTGATACAAAAAAATCAAATTTAAGAGTTCACAATTAATCAGACGTAGCAGGATAATTTACATATTGCACTAATAGCCCCCAAACTACTGCCTGGATATTAGAGGGATTAAATTTGGACTTGGTCAATACTCCGATAGAGCAAACAATGTCAAGAAATAGTGGTAAGAAAACTTTCATCGTCAAGAACCACCCTTCAAAATCAATGATTACAAACACAAAAAAGCGATATGAGAATCAAGAACGTGGTCGTCAACAAAGGTGCATACCGTCTTCATCAGATGGGACACTTGATTATCCAGGAACCCGGTTAATTGAGCACGACATTGATTATCCCAAATGAAGCAGGGCGTGGCACTATTTGTAGTCAACAGTTTCGCCAATTGACGTAAAGCTTGTCCACTGTCTGACGTGGAAGAGAGGAATGGTGATGAGAGGATGAGATCAATATTGGCCACAGGGGTAGGTGGTTTGGTTGCGCGAGCTAGGTCCAGCAGCTTTCGAGTTATATGCGGTGTCAGAAGACGATTTAGGATGAATTCAGGGGAAGTTGTTTCCTCATCCTGCGTGTTATTAGAAGCGAAGCCATTCAACAAACACGCTAACGCCCAAAGACACAGTAATGAGAGCTGGTTCAGAGAAATCTATTAAAACACAAGAGGCAAAGGAACTTAGAACAACAAACTACCCCAATATTTACCAGTATAGGATGAAAAACTTGCCTGTTTATTAGTATTACTTGAGGTTTCAACCCCACTCTCTTCAAGAGTGAAATCGTACGCCAGAACATGATTAAGGAGCATATAGGCGCCACCATTAAGATGAACACTATTACAAAGCCAAAAGTCCTGACAAAATGCACTCGCACAAGCAGCGGCTTGACTGCACAATCGAGAGAGGTTCTACACCAAATAAAGTAAATTCACGTAAATAAATAAATAGGGAGGGGGGGGGGGGGGGGGGAGTGAAGGTGCATGTTACCTTGTAGTAAAGTAGTCGAATGATTCCACGAACAATTTGCGGAATTTCATGAATACACTCTCTGGAGGCGGGAAACTTCGTGGAAACTGTAAAAAACCCGGTGATATGGCAACAAACATTAACTGCGAGTTGATTGTTGAGACTATCGTCCAGGGATAAAAGAGCAGCACATCTAGCGAAGGCGTCCTAAACAAATGAGAAAAAAGTGATATAGCGTTGCATGAAAGAAATGGTATTATTTGCTCAAACCGATATATTTAAATACATGCGGCCGCATTTACTAAGATCCATTAGCATGAAGATCAAAAGGCCGTGAGTTAAAGCCCTACCATTTTAAAAAAACGCTTTTTCGATTAAGATTCGAGCTAAATCATACCCACACAACAGAATGAAAATAGCAAAATGTTAGATTATACATTTGGAACAAGCTCAAAACAAAAGTATGAAAACAAGAGATTCCATAAATATCAAAATGCCACTGCAATGCGTCTGTCAAAACTCTGAACAAAAATGGGTAGATTAAGACCACTCTGAAAAAAGACGTTTTTGAGCCGTTCAATGGAAAATTCGAAATCTGGGTGATGATTTCAACAAAGAACACCCACCACCTCCCATACACACATTATTAAAAATCCATTATAAGCCGAAAGAAGTGTGAAAGAGGAAATGAAATTGGATGACTGAGGTATTAATCAACCAAATTCAGGACCAATCGACCAACTGCAATTCCCTTTTGACTAATAGGTGAATACGACAAAACGTAGGAAACGTACGCGAGAGAAAGTAAAGTAGACCACGTCACCAAAGGATTCAAATACTAGCAAACTAGAACGCGTCAAACCTGGTCAAGCTAATAGAATCACAATGAACTGATGATTATGGTACAAGGTGGAGCATTCGCTTTCTTCAACTCAATCCAAACTTTAGAGAGATCACAACTTTCATATTAAAAACTTTAGAAGCTTTCCTTTTAAATGCGCAATTATTTCCGTACAGATCTCACTACTGCGCAACCAATCGAGAAAAGGAAACAACATTTTCTACTGGGTTAGATGATGTCAAAAGATGATTAGAAATCAAATGTCGTTAGTCTAGTTCACATCACTAGGTGGTTTAGTGTGCAAGTAATAAGCTAAAAAGCGAAACATTTATTCCTAGTTATAGTTAAAATGAAATAGGCAGCATCATATAGTCATCCCAATTCCTTAAATTTTACTAGCCAAACGCAGCTATTGTGGTTGAACATTCCACTCGCTAGCAGTGCTGTGCGTCCACACGTGAGAACGATCACCATTCAATACAAGATGGTAACTAACCTGAAGCGTCTGGAGACCCCCTTCACGTCTGAGCTCCTCAGCATTCAAAGCACTTGTAGCCACGGTCTCGTAAGCTAGTTCAGTGGAGGAGGAGAGGAGTTCTGTAGCAGTACTACTACTGTTTTCATTGAAACCTCTTTGGAAGAGAGATGCGTCTTCGACTTCCATTTGGATGGTGCGAATGAGAGCTGGATATCCGGCGTATTTATGCGGAGTCAGTTCTACAAAGCACAATAATCAAACATTATTTTGCCAGCAGCCTCCACACAGCATTTATTTAAACTTAAAATCAAAATTCACGCATTACATCTGCGGCAGTTTACCGAATAAGGTTTTTTTATATCAGACCTTAAATTTTGGACGCAAGATATGTCATAGAAAATTTCAACTATTAGGTTGGCAACTAAGTCATTGCCGATTTC
>UZAE01000266.1:0-28046 GCA_900617975.1 Rodentolepis nana | reverse complement strand
TGCAAAAGTTTGGGAAATACGTAAATCAGATTATTTAATCCTTCAAGGTTAAATTCAAAGCATTTTGATTCGATGCACCCTAGGCAACGTATACTCATACGGCAAAAAAGTCTATTAATCGGCAGTTGACTTCTGAATTCAAACTACCAAGACCCCACCGCATTTCATATTCGAATAATTCCACAGTACTCACCTTTTTTCTACCTTTGTATCTGTCTGTCTCTTTTACATCTGTGAATCATTATTCTGTCCCCCCTCTCGACTTTTTGCCACTTTGGTGTTTCTCTTTCTGTGATGCACGAAGTCAACTAAAGGGCTAATGATACCTATCATAACGCCTGCCATTTGAAATAATAATAATACTATTAACACTTTAAATCCGCATTTTTATCATTTTAAATTGTTGCTGACGTGTGAATTCGAGTAGATATTTGATTATGACATTATTTCCGTTCGAAGCCTCATCCATTCCTAAATTGCATGCTTGTGATGCAATTGTTCAGACGCTTGATACCACACATCATAACACGAAGAGATCTACTCGTTGATTTCTTTATTACAGCGACAACTGTTTGAAAGTGTTTTGACCATAAAATTGCTGGTGGTGAAGTAATGACAATAACTTCAGGCTTATACAATTGATCCATATCCAATTATAATCCCTTTTGAAATCTTTTATCACTATCCAGCAGACCAATCCCCTGATACCGTTTAATTCTTAAGAACATATAAGAATCTTGTGGCACTATGAATTATGCAAACCACTCTGGGGAGATACTAGGTTCATCACAGAAATACTGGCTCATACTTTCAAATTTTTCATGCAAACCTGAGGGCCTTATTTTGAAGTTCGAATATTCAGACACCTTGGAAACTAGAGGCAAATTATTATGCAAAACGTGAACTAAAAATGAGACGGTGTGATTCATTTGTCCATAATAAGACTGTTGAAAAATTACATATTTGATTTTGAAATGAGCGTCAATTTTCAACTATCATTTACAGCTTCTTACAACTGTGACCTTCTAGAAGTTTCTTTTTAAACTACCACGTTTAGAGTGCTTTATCTCAAGTAACTCCACTTCTACGATCTTCTTGAGCGAATTGAAGTAAGACTGATTCAGTTTAGGCGTTTGTTTGCTGTAGTTTTGGCTGAAGTTTTAGGTGATAGTAAATAAGCCTAATAGTTGGGACGAGATGGGAAGGGAAAATTCGTTTTTTTAAAGAAACATCTCAAAGATAAAGTGAGAGACTTTAACATATTAATATTCCCTCCGGATTTAATAACTTTTTTGAATTTATATTTGCAAGCCCTTTGTTTGAACGCACATTTGAAATCGACTAATACCATTTTTAATTAAAACTTCTATTTATTTTAGAAGTGATAATTTACAATAATGTTGTTAGTGAAAGAGTGAAACTTCATGATTCTTGACTTAAATTAATTAAATTAAATGGTATTATTCAGTAGGCTTGAACGGATAATGCGCCCTACCTGTCGTAAACTTGAAGAATTTCCACAACAGCTTGGATTGCAATGATGTACTCATTATTGACCGCTGCTGATCTCGCAATGGAGATGGCTTCAGTAAAGCGCATTGGGCTATTACTCTGGTGAATTTGATTTGACAAGTCTATTCCGACGATCACATTAATGCTGGTTCTAAAGCGAAGTAAAGGTCTATTCAAGGAAGATTCGAAATTTGCATAAATAAAGTGCTCGTTTAACCAAATTTTGGATAGATATCTACCAGTCAATGCTTATAATATTGCTCAAATGGACAAAAACAGTCCGAACACAAAGTTTGTAAGCAATGTGGAAATGATTTCATTGAACTTCACGAAGTCCCTGTCTATTGATATACAACTAGTAGCCTTGTCATTTTTTGTCGTCAGTAGGTGCATTACACTCCAAGTTCCCACTTTAACTTAGTCTCCACCCAAAAACGGAATCGTAAGCGGCAGGCCATTCTAGATTAATAACATTGGCAGTTTTAGCTTATTTATGAAATTCACGTTTTGATAAAATTCTTGAAAAAATTAACGACGCCATAGAAACATTTTTACATGGTATGCAGGCGGTACTTTGGTCAAAGCATAAACGCAGACTATGTGCCTTATCAGGTTAATAAAATCCGTACATGATATTAAAATGACGCTTTGATAAAACCGGTAGCGTATACAACTCAAAAATCTTGTTTAATGATAAGCCTACACGCGGTGCACATATCGCATGGAGGCTATTTCAATATCTTTCCTCCCTTTATTTCAACTTACCCACTTAAAATATAATCCAAAAATGAGCACGCGTTTGAGGAGATGCTGACTTTAACGTTGACCTTAAAGAAACGAGGAAAAGTGGAATTAGAAAATGACCTTTTAAAATCATTAGTAAGCCTGAAATTTTTCATATTAGGAGACACGGCAAAGTACGTTTGTTACGTGTGTCCAACTTAAATACTTAAAAACATTAATTACTTTTACAAGAAACTAACTTAAGTCTAAGACACACTAAACAGCATGACGTTAAAACATGTTCAAACTTACAACGCCCGAGTTACTGTACACCTTTTTCCGGCGAAATTTTGAACGATTTATTAACTAAAATAGTGAAGTAATGCAAAAGAATGAGCATGCATATGATGCCAATGGTTTAAAGAGGAGTTACCTCAAAGTTCCTTCCTTCGTTTGTACAGGTCAATAGGAACCTGGCTGTTGTTATGAACTCGCCAATAACATCGCTAAAATGTTCACATTCATTCAACTTTATTCGTGTAACGATCTATTTGATCTCAAATATATGAGGATGTGTAAATAAATGAACAAATAAACACGACAAGCAAATTTCAAGGGCAGTAAAGCAACTTACTCT
This sequence comes from Rodentolepis nana, assembly GCA_900617975.1. Taxonomy (NCBI): domain Eukaryota; kingdom Metazoa; phylum Platyhelminthes; class Cestoda; order Cyclophyllidea; family Hymenolepididae; genus Rodentolepis; species Rodentolepis nana. The sequence goes on along the minus strand of UZAE01000266.1, from coordinate 25,174 downwards.
ATATCAGGATCGACCGTGTCTCTACGATAAATGAAAGAGTAAACAGAACTTGAATGAACTTTCATATATATAATCAAGAGTATCAATATGGAAGTTCTTGTGAACATTCTTTTGAAGGGAGTTATCTGTGCACTTAGTTATCGAGTGAACATGCAATAGTAGAAATCATTCGGTCTGGCGACTGAAGCACTTTACTGCTATGTCCTAATCTGGGAGGTTAGACAGAGTCTAGACACAAGGTTGTCATTATGCCTCCAAATAGGGGTAACATTGATTAGGATCAATTCGTATTTACTAAAAATGAAAATTCAAAAAATTGTGGCCTTCTCGTTCATGTCCATTGTATATCAATAAAACATGGCAACCTAAGTGCGCATCTTGATTAACTACTTTATACAACCTAAATTTTGAACCCCATGTCTCCTTTTGAATAGCCACTTTGACCATTTCTATCTAACTCAAACAGGCATTCTAATTCATAATTAGGTGGTCTAATGTCGCATTAACGGTTCCCAGTGAAACAAATCTATTCTATTTACAGTTTTGTAATTGGTAGATTAAAAACAAATAGATAGACTTAACATTCTTTTCATTGCTCTTTGGGTGGAATTCAGGTCACGCATTTAATATGCTTACAATTAGGGAGCTTAGAATTTTGTAAGATCAATGATCGCACTTTCACGAGAACATTCGGAATTGGCTAACCGTCTTCCTCATCTATTCTTTTCGTAATTAGGTGCTCTGTGAATGATGGTAAAATGCATAAAGTTGCTGAGCTGCTAAATTGAAAATTACTCTAAAAATGAAAATTCTTACAAAGTGGTTTTTATAATTTGCAATTTAGTCTTGTAGTAATTGCTTTGCATTGCAAAAGTATGGCAGTGTTATTCATTGGGCTCATTTAGAAGGCACAAATCCTTTTGTTTCTTCTCTGCACGTCCTTTATGCTCTCAATTTTGTGCTTATACCAATCTTTACTTAGGCTTATCTCTGTAGAATTAACCAAAACTTCGTCAATAATCGTCGTTTACATTGACCACATCTTACTCTCTCAAACTGCTCTTGAGGCCAGTTATTCCTTGCTTTGCAATTTAACAGAAAATTAATTTAAACGTCTGCCTTGCTCTACTCTACCCTCAATAGGGTTTGCGATAGACTTACCTTCAGGTGGTGCACCCTGGGCAACGTATACTCGCACGGCAAAAAAGTCTACAAACCGGTAGTTGACTTCTGACTTCAAACTGCCATGACCCCACTCTATGCCATATTTGACTATTTCACAGTACTCACCTCACCTTTTTCTATCTTCATCTTTGAAAGACTCTTCAGTCCCCCCCCCTCCCTCTCGACTTTCCTTTACTTTGATGTTCCTTCCCCTCTGTGAAGCCAGAAGTTAACTAAAGGGATAATGATAACCGTCAAAACGCCCGCCATTTGATATAAATAATTACTCTACTCTCAATTTCGAGTTTATTCCAAGAGAAAACGAGGAGTAAATTGTTTCTTTGAGAGTGTAACTATTCCTTTCTTGGGCTTAACTATTAACGTTCAAACCTATTCTACATACCACGTAGATTAATCATAAATGGCAATTCTCTTTCAAAAAGAACTACACACGATTGACTAATGGTAGTTATTATTAAATTTTTTCATTCAACTTGATCGTTTCCTATAAGGGATAACGATAGATAAATCTTGTTGCATTGTAACAGTAAGCATGGTTATAAAACTAGAATGCGGACTCTAATTAATTTCAATCTGTTACAAGTAACAACGGGCTATGAATAGCAATCAACCATAGTTTTGAAACAGTTTGCGTACACGTATTAAAGTCCCCATGGAACATTTGCCCTAGTTAATGTTCACAGAACATTCTGAGACTCCCAATAAGAATGAGGCCTACCAAATGACTCCACGTAATAAGGATAAACGAACTCACCCTTCACCATTTGCTCCGTCCCAGTCAAAGCACCGGAAACATATTTCACTGTCAATTCAAGAACCACAGCGTAAAAATCATCATTCCATCGCGGTGAAACAAGTATACTCCCTAAAAAGATACCTGTCAAGATTTCCATCACAAAGTCTGTCAAGTGATATAAGTAGGGGTTTCCAGTCCGGAGCCAGCGTTTTTTTCACTACTTCGCTCTGATAGCACTGCTCCCATCTAAAAGTAATTTCAAAACCACGAAAGAAGTATGTCAACCTGAAGAAGTTCTTCATAACACTTTTTTGGACTCCTGCAGAGGAGGAAGCTAATTAAAATTTCACGTGGTTATGCTGCTCCTTCCTCATATTCTTGCAAACTCCGCCAAAACATCTAGAATGATATTCCCAAACTCAGGTCTCTAGCTCTATATTGCGCGATATTCAGTGAGCAAAATGGAAAGTATTCAACTGTTAAGAATAGGCCCAGATATCTGTTTCAAGTTAACGCAAGGTGCATGAATGTAAATAAGATGTGACTTTGTCTCCTGGCATGGAATCAAACGTGGGTAAAGGTTAGATTCTCAATGCCCTTTGGTTTATTAATTAGGTAGATTTGAATATTTTATACATTAACACGAGGCCAAATTAAGCTTGGAGGCGATTAAGTGTTCCTTTTAACGCATTATAAAGGGAAGAAGAATTCTCTTATTGACAACAGAATGAAGTGCATATAGGTCTTCTATCTTCCTTTAGATTTGAACTGTTCACAGTCTTCAATTCATACAAGTAATCATTTTACTTCAGCACAAATGCTCATTGTTTCAAGAGAACTATCAAAACTTATTATGTTTGGCGTCACCTTACAGATGCACAACAAATTCTAAGGGATATAAATGTACTAGCTGATGATAGCGGGTTTGTGGAGAGGGTACTTCGACCGTATCATAAGGAATTAAGTATTTCATCTACCCAATTAATCAACAATTTCATGAGCTGGTCGGGATTCCCTATCGCATATATTGTCTCGTTAATCCGTGCAGACGTACTCTTCAAGGAAACGACTTCGGAAAAAACCAATTCCACAGAGAATACCCAAACTTGGCTGACTTTTGAAAACCTCCGTTCCAATCACTTAGCACTGCCGCCTGTTCTCCAAAAATTTGCAATTCCTTCTTCTACTTCCTCATTTTCTGCTAATTCCTTCCACCCTTCCTCCCCCCCTCCCACACAATCCCAAGTATATAAGGTCTAGCTCAACTCCAGGTCTTCTCAGTCGAGAAAGATAAATGCTACTCTTTAGCTTTTAGGGAGGCCATTAGTTTTGCGAGGAGGTGGAGTAAAGCCCATTTCGATCCGGCTCCTAAAGTATCTTAAGGGAGGAGATTAATGATACTTTAACGTCAAAGAGAGTTCACTGATCATGAGGTTCGGCAAGTTTCATCTTGGTAAACATTGAATTAACATCCGCCTGAATTAACGACAGCTCATAAATGATTAAAGGCGTCACATCTATGAAGAGGGAGGGAGAGAATGACACCTGAGGGAAGCTGAAAATTCCATAAAAGTGTATTTTTTATGATAAAATTTTAGCTAAACGTTTAAACCACAGGACATCTTTAACAATTTTGATCATTTTGGAGGTTTTACACAACCAGCTTTAAGAAAAGTCATAGAGCTAGCACTTGCCATAGAAATCAAGCTATTGCACAAAGTCATCTTCATGCCACTGAATAGAAATCGAACAGATCAAATCCAGTGTGCGTCAACAACTATCGCGTTAATTAATAAAAACCCCTTCCCCATTCCCCCCCCCCCCCTCCCCAATCTAGGCCTTCCTATGGAAGTGAAAAATATTTAAATACCATAAATAATTAAATTGCCTTTACACCTCATCTTTCCGATTGATTACGTAGAATCGTAAACAGTATTTCGGGTTCGACCTTCTTCTATCGTTAGTAGAACTGTGGCTAATTTTAAACTGCACAATTTTCAAAACTTATTCAGCACCAAGAACAAGGACATCTTGTCCTCAAACGCACCAACGGTAGTGTAATTTTAACGCGCTTACCATCTTTACATTCACTCTACTTAGTGCCCCAAATGTTGCTTATTAACAATTTTTGAAGATATTGGATATAGTCACTAATCTCTTTTTAATTATAATTCATGTGTTTTAGGCTGTTACTGGGCAAAATAAAATGGTAGCTTTCAAGTTTCGACTTCATCAATTAAAGAATCGAATAAGAACAATAAACTGATAATTTCGCTAAAATCGATCCAATTTTGTCTTACTATTCGCCACTCTTCGACGAATTTTGCCTAACCACTGAGAATTTATTTTTAAATTACCATAGATTTCAAATTGAAAATGCGATTTAGAGTCGGCAAAACGAGTTTCTATGATAAATCTTCCTTCTATAGTTGGAAAATGTTGCTTCCTCCTCTGTTCATGCTCAAATGTAATTTTTGATCTTCATTTCTTCCCCTTGCAAATTCATTGAATCAAGTTTGTGGGTTTATTTGAAATTTGACTCACAATCGAGTTCCCTATTTTCAATACGTGTCAGAAAGGATCTCCAAACCAATTGTGAAGTTATCGACCTCTTCTTGGGTATTTGGTGCAAAGGCAATTAAAGACTGCCATGCCAGCTTCTTGATCACAGGTTCTGTTTAGTGAAAATGCACAATTTTCTAGCATATGTCATTCTCTCTCTATTTCCCCTTTTATAGAAAATATTAATGATCAATTTATTGGATTTTGAAAGTTACTCATTGCTCTATTCACGTCGGACCTGCAAGACTACTAAAATTTGAAAATGCAGTAGCTTCAACGTGCCTCATGAGGGAAATAACAAGCTATTTTTATTATTTTATTTAAATAACATATACTTTAAGAAGACAAAAAACCGACTGCTTGATTCCTTGCCAAACTGAGTAATATATGCATCTTTAACACAATGTTAAAATATACATGAGGAACTATTGAAGAGTAGAAAGATTACTTGCAGACATCCTACACAGAAAGTGGTGATACTGAATCTGTCGAAGCCTTCGCTTCGTAAAAAGAATGATATATATATTAGGATGTGGACTTACTTTCCACGTTCATTTCTCCTGAGAATAATAATGTAAGGATCTGATTTTCCAAACATATCCTTTTTGTCCAATCCGACACCTTGCATCTTCAGAACAATGTTTTGCTGAAAATTACAAATGAATGCAAAATTCATTACACAAAACAAGTTCAATTTTCAATATTTCTTAACCAAATACAGACGAAAACTCTCTTCTCCTACATCCTCTCCCCCTTCCGTCCCCCTCGCCATCTCCTTAGTACCAAATTTCAAATTTCCCTCCTTTTGTAGCCCATTGGTCTTGTCTAATTAGCACAAAGGAGAAGTATTTATTTCAACTTCTTACCTACAGCAACAACTGCTAGCAATAATTAGCTGATGGGCGTAACCAGGGAAGTCAAAAATATTACTTCATAATAATAATAATAAAATAAGGATAGATTTAAATTATTAGCTTACCTTTATTGAAGGTTCTTCTCGAATGCAAACTAGGGTATCAAGAAACAAGAGTTAAATTCGAATGGTAAGTAGACAACTGATAAAAGCACAAAATTAGTTTGTGATTACTATTACTACTAGTATGTTATTTCCAACAATTTGTTTCAAAAGTATTTGAAATATTTTGGGCAAACAATTTTCTCGTTCATTTTGAACTAGATTTCTAGCGAAATTTGAATGTCGATGTTCAGGGCTCTGCACAAAACCATATGTGATAATCTTTTAATGAGCATCAGTATATATTAACTTAGAAATAAATACGAATGGATGGCATTATTTTATAAATTCGTTTGAGTAGTGTAAATAATTATAAAATAGAGGAAAACAAATAAAGATCCAAAAATCTGGTTTGACATCTTAACGAAGCATTGGCAGGTTGTTTAAACATATAGACAGACAACTATTTCTAGCTTCACTTTGCCTTGCTCTGTTATCTAAATCTGAAAATACTTTTTCAACTTTGCTGGTCTCAAAGAAACTTATTAGGGAAACGAATCATTTCTTTCCGCAGTGAGATTAGCAACAATTGCTTTAAAACCTTCCACTTATAACTTGGACTGAATTTACTTACGTATCATTGATCCGTTGAAGGGTTCAGACTCCCCAGTTGCACCTTGGGGAATTCTAAAAGAAAGGAAAACAAAAAATTCATTGACAAAATTTATACTGTCTTTGAAATGTGTGAATTTTATTTAATCGAATTATTTTGAATTGCCCTGAGGTATATGTAAAAATATAATCTAATCTATGTTGACGCCTAGAAATGACATAGGGACCAACAACTGTCTACCACATAGCAAATATTATAATTAAATTTTGCTTAATTTCATGGAGAGGATGAATCAGAGAATGTCAAAAGCTGGGAATGAAATGCTTTTGTCCAATCGCCATAATTATCAGTCTTGGAAAGCTTACAAACTTAATTAAGCATTCCCTAAATGGATTCTAAATTCAAATAGGAAATGTCCAGTTACGAAGAATTCTCAAGGTTCTTTAACTTGCGTGGGTTTGTTTGCAAAAGTGACACCCTGAAGTGTCAACGATGAGGAACTCGCATTTGGTTACCTCCCTCCAAAAATTAATTATTAATTGGTACAATTGAATTTGTCATCCATTAAACGTCAACCTATTTGTACCAAACGACACACAACGCTACGACGATGTAACAATGACATAAGATGAGTTCTTGGAAGCCACTTAAGTGTCTTTCTTCAATCTTTGGAAAACTTGATAAATACCGGGGTTATATCAAATAGATTTCGAGCATTTTTGAACCGCAAACGAATGATTGTTTCATCATTGAGCGTAACGAATGGAAAATTAGAGTTGGAGTAAACGTTTGCCAAAGTCGGTTCCACAAGAACGCATCAGCCATGCATTCGTAGTTAACGCGACGCAAAATTTCACTTATGAATGAGACGCTTATTGCAGGGTTTACTCCAAAGAAATTGAGAGCATAAGCTTACAAAAGAACCCACCTTAAAGGAACTTCCTCTTCACCTCCACTGTGAATTGTTCTTCCGACTAAAATTTCTGTGCTGCCTAACAGGGATGAATCCTAGGTGAAAATTTAAATGGAAAATCACATAAATTTTTTTAAAAATAAAATTAATGTTTAATTGACAAGTAAGAATAAATTCCAACGTGAAAATTTTTATTTTCCTAATTTAAAAGGGTGGGATAATTGGAAAATACAGCCAAACTTTTTATTAATTAATGTACTAGTTCTTTTGTTTTGTTATTTACTCTTTCCTAATTGAAAAAAACTTCTGACATGGAAAGTAGAATGAGCAATCTACAGTGTTCTACCGTCAATAAATATTTCGGATATAAGAAAGTAGAAAAATCAGTATGCCCGCAACTAAAAATAATGCCCAGAATTCATAGTTTCCCACCCTCTTTACATCATCCCCTCTACACTGTAGCTCTTATTGAACCATCTTGATGCTTCACGAAATCAGGTTCTTTTCCTAGTAATATTTTACAAAACCTTATACTATGATTTACCTAATATTGCATTCTCAACGTGGCAACAATCCATTTAGCGCATTTATTGAAATGGCTCTCTTATTAAACTACAATTTCACGAAAATGTAATTATCTTTTCTCAAAATAAGATGTTCAGCGAAATTTTCTATTCGTATTCACCACTGAGATGGGATTTATCTAACAGCAATTTCAAAGCTTAAGACAATTGTCACTATGTTGATTTCCGGCACTAAGTGCTGTGTTTTAGCCACTTCACCTACAGAATACAATGTTGAAATTCTGGTTAGTGAAAGTAAAAGGCAAACTGTAGTATATGCATACATAAACTAGAACCGTATATTTCCGATTTTTCTCTCGTCGCGTCACTTAAAAGATAGCAAAGAGGTGTAATTCCATCTGAATAGCAGTCATGCACATTAAAACAAATTATTTGAAAATTAAATAAGTTGCTGATTAGTTACTGGGCAACATCAAATACATGAACTTAAAACAAGAAAGATAATCATCATATAAAATGAACACAATAGCCGTTGGATTAATCTTTTTTGTTTCATGGTTGGTTTCAATATTCGGGAACCTCCTATATATGGATTCCAACTCGTAATTATAACTAACAAATCCTCTGCAAGATTGTGAACAAAATTAGCGAGATAAGTTTCCGAATCACTTACCATCTTATTGCCTTTTGAGCATTGATATCTAAAATAAATATATTAAATAAATTTTAACTCTAAAATCTGTAGCAGTGCGGATAGTGACGTGAAACTTACAATTCAACTAAAATAGTCTGTTTTTCCTCAAAAATGTAGTCAATTGACATGTAGGACCTGAATTGTATGAAGGAAGAAACCGGCTGCAGTTCGGTTTCGAAACTCTGCATTTGGAATACAAAGCAGCATTATAACCTTCTTTTATCTTTCAAATGAACTATTCATAATATAAGCAAGAAGAAACCATGTAATGTATTATATATTTGGAGAGAGAATACCGATGCGATAAAACGATTGAGCAGGAAGTAGAACTAATAGATATGAGCATTTTCAGCAAGGTATGAAGAACATCAATAATTCTTTAAAAACTTACATTTCGAGATTGGAAATATCCACATGAGTTTAAAAATATTCTTGCAAAGCTGTATTTCGCATTTATTTTCACATCTCTAAAAAGGAAAATCCGGTGATCAGACCGGACGAAAAATTAACCACCGGAAATCTTATTTCATGGTTGTTTTTTTTCTTAAAATTTTGCTGGTACAACTTTACTAAATAAAGCAGATATTTAACTATAGATTCAAAGGCTGATTAGAGCAAATCTGATAGTGGAGAAAAATTGAAATTCGTACTTATTACTTTGCATTTTTTGAAACAGGAAGAAAACAATAAGGAAGTAATAAAATTAAGCTTAACTTTTAACAATTTACATATTCTAGTCACTTGTACATTCATAAGCGGACCTCAAATCAAAGCATTAAATTTTGGCCATATATCATGGAAATAATAAGCATACAAGGTCAGGAGTTTCATCCCTAATTTCAATTGCACTTATTCGACATGAAATATTCCATAAAATTCACTGTGATTTAAACTTGCTGAGTTTTTTTTGCGAAATGGTAAAATAGAATTTGTGGATTAACAACCGGTAAAGATGGAGGCATTGACTATTTTGAAAGTCGAACCTCAAAATTGATCCAAAATGCGACTGTGATAACATCTCGAAATATCATTCCGATTTTTCGAGCAGCGTTGTGCCATTTTTCGAAGAGTTTTAAATTTAACTGAGCCTCTACACGTTCTTTTTAAAAAATGTATTGCTTAAAATAATTGTAATTATCAAATGACTAAATTATTTAAGTTGGCATGGTTGAAAAAAAATAATTTTGAAAAGAGGCTAAATTTGAAACTTTTTAATTACTATTTTCCATAAATACGTGTTAAAGCACCGACTATTTTTAAAGCAATAAAAAGTTGGAAAGTGAGTAAATTTTAAATTTTGTACCTGAATGTGAATCCCATCTGGATGCGAACTCCAGAAGGCATTTCGGCAGATTATGTAATAGAAGGTGCTGTTTTCACTTAATTCCACCTTTCAACAGACAGGCATGACAAAGATTAGTTGAAATATGGTTAGAAAATAGGCTTAATTGTGAGCTCGCCCGTGCTAAAGGAATTTTATTGCTCACTCCTAGCTAATCTGGACTTCTCATTGGTTTCCCTTATCTAGCAAATCATAATTAGCCAATCGGAAGCGCCGATCAGTGATTTCATGTTTAAAAGGAGAATTTTCGCATATTAATTTCAATAATATAAATATGCACACGGAGTGTTCTCCATTTAACTATGCTACTTTTAATCATAAATACAGATTGATAGTATCATCTATATTAGATATTAATGAAATAATCATCAAAGAGTTGTTAAACTAATGTATTTACTTAAATTGAATTGAATACAAATAAGCCCATTCCAAAGTTAATTAAAACATGTTTACCATATTGCCGTTTTAATGAGATAAATACTAAAACCTACATTTATTTATTTAAGGGTGAAAAAATGGATTGGTTCCAAGAGCAGCGTAGTTGGGCATTTACTAATTCGTTCATATCCGCAGCGTCTTAAACTTCTTTTTAACGACTAAATTGAAAGGTCTGTTTTAATTAACAAAGGTAGCTCTATTATAAACGAAATTCCTTTATTTTGATCTTATCCATCTTGAATGCGGACTCACAGAATTTTTAAATTTCTCTCAAAACGCCACCGGATAAATCATATCTTTTATCTAGAGTTATTTAACCCTATAGTCACGGTAAGAGAAATAAGACTTCCCGTTAGATTTCAATGCTTAGAAAATTTGCTAGTGGCCATATGAAAAATTCCCGTGGTTCAGGTAATTTAAAAACAGTCATTATTTTGTTATTTTGTACTCAAGAAATGAGGCCTTCACTCATATTTAGAAGTTTCTACTGCTGGATATATTTGGAGGACATAATGCATTCAGCTGACGAGGCAGAAAAGTACTTTTATAAATTGTTAGACAAATGTTCGCATAGTAATAACATTCTACCATCATTGTTTCTTGCAATAATATGCTATTTCAGTTTTAATCATCTTTTCATTACAATGAAGTCCTATCAAAGTCCGTAAAAAGTTTGTTTAACCGAAATGATCAAATGTTGCATTAGTGAGGGCGGAAAGGGTTAAGCAAGGAAGTTTATCAACAGAGTAGAAAGATGAAAACAGAACTAATGTGGACATCTTGAAAGAGGAAAAATGCCTCCAAATGCGTATGCCTTTTCTCTAAATCCTTCCATAAGTACGGTAGATGCTAGCATGGTTGTTAGTTATTAAAAATATCTATTTGCACATAACTCTACTTTAACTCTCCCTTACAATTTGTTTGCAGAATAAAAAGTTTCCAATAGTCTGAGTTTCATCATTTCTTTCTTCGGCATTTGAGATATTAATATCCTTTATTAGTTTGAATCTTTCCGTTCACTTCCTTATTGGAAGCAGACATTATTTGCGGGTTTTGGGGTTTAGTGCATGTTTACGTAATACTATATCCGGTTGTGCCTTATCAATTTGCACTATCTTATGTCTGAGTCGTCCGGTCCAGCACGATCAGTTCTGAATAAAATATCCATATTAATTTGTATGGCAAATAATGCAGTTCTTCCACGTTAAGATCGTTTGCAAGTTGTTGTTGCATTCGAGGTCAATTTTGATCAAATGATTTTAGCTGAATGAACCCGCATTAATGCAGTAGAGTAAACAAGTAAGATTATATGCTGACCTCTTCTAAAACATGAACTTAGAGGCTTATGGATTAGAATAACATGAGGAGGATTTGTGCATACGTAACAACTTTTGATTTTGAAGTTCTGTCAAACATACAATTCCATCCAGTGTTATGCTCGAAATTTAACGCAAGTACTGAAACGTTAGTAACCTTGTTTCAATGCGTCAGTGGTCAAGTTTCAATTCTCTAGGCAATTAGGATTCTTCCCAGGATGAGTGTTAATAAACGTACTCCTAAGTGAGTCTGTTTGATTTAATAGACTGAAAAGAGGTCATATGTCGAGGTCACTTACTGGATGGGGAATAACTGGCAAATGAGACTATTTTACTAGTCGTACTCAACAAATTTTATGGATATGACGTTCATAAACTATGAGTTAATTAATAAGAGCTGCTAGGGCATTTTATCCTTTTATTCTAAGTAGGTCAATTATTTCAATAATTCCAGGTTGTGCATTGTAGTGCACTTAGATGAAACAGTAGGCGGGAAATGCTTGTCAGAAACATTTTAGGGCATTTTTACTTATAATTCCCAATCCAAATTAAATACCATTAATCAATGTTTTACATTACTTGAAATCGGAGGCCATAATCTGGCATGTTGTATTTATTTAATAAGAAAAAAATTAAAAAACTGAAAATAGACCTTATAAACAGTTTGTTGCATTTTTTTCAATAAATTCTGCGGAAAGAACTACTACCAAGGCAAATATCAACGTTTGGCCACCATTAATAAATATAGTCGCATGAAATTTTTCTCTATCTGATCATGCACAACTCGTGTTTATGACCACTTAGATAACCAATTAATAATGCAAATGAACTCAGTCAAACACAGTTAGGCATGAAAGCCTACCGAGTAAATTGGCTTCCAACAAGCCTTCCTATCTTTACCTCTTTATATATGATATAATCGATTGGACTGTTGTAGCCGTAAAGGGTTAGTGAATCACCTTAACACAACCAATCTTCAGTTTAAGTTCGGTTTTCTATTCTTTTTGAACTAGATTTGACGCTCCCACGCTCTCCTTCTCTCTAAGTCCAGCTCTCCAATCTTGACTCCACTATTATCCGCACTTAAATGATCGTCACAAGTGCGAATTTTATGCAATTCTTCTTCCTCTTCCTACCGCAGTTTGAAATGTAGCATTTCTAATCTCACTCCTAAGATTTTGTCGGGGTCGTTTCGTTCTCATACTTTCGTGCGTTTTAATTATTAACAGTACTAGTCAAAATACACTCTGCATTATTGAAAAAAGTGATTTTCAGTTTAAACGTTAAATATAAAAAACATCCGGTTATTTAAAGGGCTACCCAGAATTTTCTAGAAAAAGAAACTCGCATTCCTTCAATCTCTTTTTGGGACAGAAATAACACCACGAACTCTATAACAACACATGTCAAGAAAAAATACCTGTCATCACTGACAAGAACGCTCTTCATTTATTTTATATTTACAAAAGGTTCTTTTATGGCTTGCAGAAAAAAGTTAATTTTTATTTAATAACAGGAGTGTCCTGTTATCACTCAATTCCTAAAGAAAAATCCAACTGGATTTTGTCAATAAGTGTTAATTAGATAGGCTACTGTGAAAGATTTAACGATACATTTGCCCTGGTTACAGTGCCTCAAAAGGAGGCGACTTTGAGTCACAACTTTGCAAACCCTTTTCGGCAAGTGTTGAATAATAAAAAAATCCTCTCACAGCCAAAATTTCTTCCTCCTACTGTGTACTGATACATGTCTGTTTGGTCAGAGCTCACCGCATCGTTGTTCTACTGCTAATATTCAGTGGTGAGAACATTCGATTTCAGTGAATAGGTCATATTACTTATTAAGAGGGTAGAAGATTCCGGCTAGTCTATCTGCTGGTTGAAAAGGGATATCTTGAAACACTTGAAAATTTCCCCCTTTTATATTTTCAGCATCTCCAATTTTGAACTTTTGTTTAATAACTCGAATTTACTCTCTCTCTCTCTCTCGGAAAGTTAAAGAAAGCGCTCCATTTGCCCAGAAAATTTTTTGAAATGCCTTGTCACATTTTTCTAGGTTAGAGAATTTTTGAGTTTTAATTTGTCCACTTTTCTGCTGAGTGATTACGTACCAAATCATGAGATTTTCACTGCAGCTACGAGATGTTGCAAGAAGTGGCGGTGGGATTAATTGCTTATCAGACCTCTGCAAGACATTTTTTGCTCTTCAGATTCGTTTAAAAAAAGCCTTTTACACCGCCTTATTGAGATCATGCGCATATTCGCATATATAACGATTTATAAGTAATGCGACCACCATGTGTGAATTCACTTTAAAGTGTAAAGGACCTTTCACTTCTTCAAGTAATTTCGAAAAATTCTAATGCTATAATACCTGTTTAGTTGTCAACAGAAACTTCAAGATTGCCAATAACGCGCTTAATGGGTATTTTATGAATTTTATAAAATTAATTGTACTACTAAAATTTATTAATTTTGAATCCGTTCGTAATTATTATTCCCATTTCTCATTCCCTCTAACTCAAGTTAACTTATTTTTTACTTTACTAAATTTCTACTTTATTTAGGTAAAAGATATGTTATGTTAGACATATTTGAGCTAAGTCGAAGACGATGCTATCTAGTTTGTGCAGCTTCACTGTATGAATTAGAAACGAGGCGCATCTGAGGGCAGATGGAGGTCAGTCTTCGAGTCGCAAGGGGAATTTATCATGCGATAGCCAAAATAATCCTCATTTTTTAAGTTTTCGTCTGCGAAAGGAAAATGGATAATCTAGGCGTTAGGAGACTAACGAAGAAGCGCTGAAAATGCCAGGAGATATTATAAAGGAAAGCTTGTTGAATTTGGCTATCAGTGATCCTCAGTCTTGAAAGTGACGGATGGAAGATCCACAGTTACTTAATGTTTCATTGGCGTTTCGGCTATTTTCATATTGTTTCAAGTAGAACAAATTTACTCATAATTACGCCTTAATGGTTGACAATGGAATAAACCTAAATTATCTTTTCCATGCGCTTGATACAAATGGATTCGTTGTGGATAAATTAGTTTTCTTTAACAAAAAGTGCACAAATAATTAATGAACGTTTAAATTATGCCTCTTTTATAGCGTCATTTCGGTAATAAACATATAAATTAAACATTTAAGATTATGTAAGTCACGGTTTTGTCCATTTATAGATTCGTCTATTTCCTTGCATGATTCGACTAATGAAAAATATTGAAAATAAACAGAGAATTCATTTATTAATCGATCGTGCCAATGAGGTTATTTTGAAGAACTAGAATAATAATAATAAGAAGAAGAAGAAGAAGAAGAGGCATGACTATTTACACTTTGCAAACGTTGGCATTCAAAGATACGAGTTCCTTGTCAGGTCTTAATTGTAATGTTTCGTTCTGAATATCATATTTACTTACAAGCATCTTAGGGATACTCATTCCTTTTCTTCTTGTATTCCTCAGAGTAACCTTGGATTCTTAATCATCGCCAGCTTTTTATAGAAACATTTTTATAAGACAGGGGTATTTCAAGGTGGATGATTTGGCACACATTCGGGTCCGAAATCCATTTAGTTAATAAAATAATGGCCTTCATTGAGGAAAGGTATCACGATCCAATACCATAGAGAAGCCCACAGTCTATTTGAAATGAAATAGACAGGTCGATTGGTCACACATACCACTAGATGCGCACAGGTCCTTATTGATCCTCCACTTTTGACTTGGTGGATGTTCACGTTGACCACAGCATGGGGATTAATGTAAGCACTTCCTATCGTTTGTCCTGTAGTCAGTACTATGCTACAAGTATTTGCAATTAAAGTACTCACTAATTTCAACAATTTCTATTTAAGTCAAAACTGTGTTTATCCTAACAAAATTATTTTGAATTTACAAAGAGATCAATTACTGTGAGGTCAATCTCTCAGCTGCAGACCTATCTACGATTTATATTTGAAAGTATGCCGTGTGCGATAGACTTACTTTCACGTAGTGCACCCTGGGCAACGTATACTCATACGCCAAAAAGTCTATTAACCGGCAGTTGACTTCTGGTTTCAAACTACAAAGGCCCCACTGTATTGCATATTCTATCCCTTCCATAGTACTCACCTTACCTTTTTTCTACCTTTTTGCCTGTCTCTTTTACATCTTTGAAACACCCCCCTCTCTCTCTCGACTTTTTCACTTTGATGTTCCTTTGCATCCGTGAAGCCTGAAGTCAACCATAGGGCTACTGATAATCATCAAACGCTTACCATTTGATATAAATAAATATTTGAATGTATTGTAAAGTTGAGTGACATTGAATGCAATGATCAATGTAAAGCCCGTGAAAACGAAGGAAAAGGAATTAGATTAAGTATGCATGCTATAATAAAATATATAAGAATGCTCTGTTAACCAGTTGACGCTATCAAATTTACTATTAGAATACCAGAACGATTTAGTTGCTGTCGTTAATACAGGTAATTGTTAGTGTCAATTAGGATTTTGACTCTTTCCACCTGACTCAATAGTTCATTCAGGTTTGTCTTCCCCTGGATTATCAGCTTATGCTTTCCATTGGTTGCCCATCGGAAGAACGAATTCCACAAACCATACTGTGACCTCGTTAACGTAGCAATCTTTATCTCATAAGCAATGTCGAGACCTGTCCCCTCAATTTTCACTAATAACCTGCTTCCCTTCCCCACTTCCTCTTAATTCTTAAGGTTATTTCTCCACTTAAAGATCGTTCACTTAATTGGCCGAGTTTCTATGGTCGTACTGGAAATTCTTTTAAATTGGCAAGTCCTTGTGATTGTGGAATAGAATTTTAGCAGTCATCCAGGGTGTTTAGTATAAAAATTCAATTTTGTCCAACAATCCCGTTCCATAAACAATAGATTTTTTGCATTGCTATGGATTATAACAAAATAGACCAGTAAGGGTATTTGAAATACACCCCAGGTGGTTTTGCCGAATAACTGACGGCTTTGAAGCAAACACCACGCCTTTCTGTCTGCCCCCACCCCCACAGCTAAACCTTTAGACCATTATTAATTTGCAGAAGTCTTTAACACCCCGAGTTCTATTGACGATTAACGAAGGAAAATCCTTAATAAGCCCATCAGCAAAGTTAAGTAAAATCGATATCATGTCAACTACAAAGACATTTCAAATGTTCGAAAGCTCAAATATTTCTTGGTACAGTTTGGATTCATTGGCATTCCTCATCTTGGCAATTATCCTAGGAAATTTTGTATACTTTTTACAATAATATAATAAATGATCTCCTTAAGTCCACAAAGTCATATGGTAGACATGGTTGCTCTAAACAATTTTATTTTTGAAATCCCTGTAAGTGTAACTCATTTACTCCTTATTTGAAATGAAACTTAATCTTTTAATACATCAAACGGTATAAAGGATAGACTTACTGCCAGGTTGGCTACAAACAAAATGCATTACTTGGCCTCAAAATGCATGTAAAAGTCTTGAACGCTCGAAAAGGATACCTTTTTATTAGTTAAAACAGACAGTTCTGGTCTCAATTAGAACGAGTTGGTTTATGTGCTCGTCTGCCGAACGAAATGAGAAGAACCCGATGCCTAACTATGCAAATTTAGTAAGCGAATGGACTAACTACACTGGGAAATTTTTCATGATCGACACATTTCCAGTTTAGTAGGAAGGGGATTTTCTAAGAGAAATCTACCATTTTTGTAGATTTCACACCACTTTGCTTGAACCAGTAGCAGATCTGTTAGCGTTCATACTTGTCACTTCACTTCGATTAAACGACTTGATCATTTATTCATTTATCTCAAATGGCAGGTGCTTTGCTAGTAATCATTAGGCCTTTAGCCGACTTCGGGCCTCGAGAAGGACGAACATCAAAGTGGCAAAATTTCGAGCCGGGGGGGGGCGGAATAATGATTAACAGAAGTGAAAGAGACAGACATACAAGGGCAGAGAAAAGGTAAGATGAGTACTGTGGAAGGGGTCGAATATGACAGACAGTCAGGACATAGTAGTTTGAAGTCAGAAGTCAATTGCCGATAAATAGACTTTTTTGCCGTATAAGTATACGTTGCCTAGGGTGCACCACGTGGAGGTAAGTCCATCGCACATCTCACGACTTGATCGTTTGTTCATGTTAAAGGGAATTAATCAGTTAATAGCATTTTGCCACTCCTGGTCAATTTAAGCGTTAGAAACTATTTAATATATTTTGAAGTTTTTATATATAATGGACATTACAGTCGTCAACAGCTTCATAAAAAGCCAAATCTTTCCTGATTATTTAACATGATGCTGCACTTCCTTTCATCGTTCGCTAGTATATGTGTGGAAAGAGGGCGTTTAAAAAGTCCCAGAAATAACACTGACCGGAAATCAGTCAAAATGTGCAGTAGAGTAGACCACAGATAAGCACTTTTTTACCAAAATAGAAATTAGTCCATTAACAGTCCTACATTAAAATACACAGAAGACGAAGTCTTTAATATCAATTATATGACTACGGCATTCAATTAGGCCGCCTTTTGAAATAAAAGAAATGTGCATAGCACACTGGGAGAAGCGCTCAAACCTTCAGAAGCTTCCAGAGGTAGTACGTCTGGTCTATATTACATCGAAATGTATTTAGTAAATTACAACCAAATACAGAGGAAAAAATGGATAACGACCTTATCTAAAGTCACCCATACTCAAATTGTCATGTCTTCATGGATTTGTGCCCGATAGACTTACCTCCACGTGGGGCAGCCTGGACAACGTATATTCATACGAAAAAAAGTCTATCACTTGGCATTTGACTATAATTTAATTTTCTTCAATACCGAAGGCCCAAATCCCAAGTCATTAGCATATTTAATGAGTTGTCTTCAACTTTTTAGACAAAAGTCTGGGTTCCGGTTATAGGAGCAGTCTATAATGAGTTCTTTTATTTATTTATCGTATAAGGAGAGGTATATTTTGAATGGGAGATATGTTTCGTACGTCAAGCTGGATCCTCGGCTCATTCCCACAACTTAAATCCAAATTCGCTTTTGAACTGCACAGAGGAAGAGAACTAGTGATATCCAAAGGCAACCGTTATTGGGTGGTGTCATACGCTCATCTCTGTAAATAACTTATAGGAAGCACATAATCTTACATTTCTTTGCTGCGTCCTATCACTGCCCAATCACTTATCCACATAAATCCAGCATGAACAGGTATCAGTTGGAAATATGAAGTTTACGAAATCTGAGAATGATTATTGCTGCCTAATATCTAATCAGAAATTTACGTTTTATTAGAAAGAGTTGCTCAGTGGTAAAAAGTTATTTTTGAGATAAAAATTTCCTCAAACTATGTTTTAAGAAAATTAATAGGTTCTCAAGTCCATTGGAAAAGAGCGTTTATAGCATTTATCTAAGTAATGATGGTTGGGGGGAGTGGGTTTTATGGCGCTCTATTAATTAGCATGAACTGAAAGGATTGGTCCTTCTGTTTACTGGATTTATTAATTAACAATTTGCAAAACCCTCATATTATATGCTGCGTCACTGATGGGCATGTTTGTATTTATCATCTTCCCCATACCAATAATTGCCCAGAATAATATTGATGAAGGTAAGTTAGGATTAAGATGTAACCTAGATATCCTTTTAATGATACGTTAGTGAAGTTGGTTTGTTTACGGGATTTGTGGACTTATCATAGATCTTTTTTCACGATCAATGCAAGTTGGCCAATAACTGAACGCTTTTGAAATTAAAGGCAAACGCATAAGTTTGTCATGAATTGATACTGTATGTGATGAGATCGTTTGTTTCACAACATGCAGTAATGTCCTTAAATATACTCAAATTACAACATCTTTTTAAAAAGTAAAGTTTACCTATGCGGTTTTATTTACGACGGTCGCACTTACCCGTTATGGAGCTGACCATAGTGGACTTCTATGCTATTTCCAGAGATCAGAAGCCTTGCCACAAGTGAATTTGAAAAGTTCTAGATGTATTTAAATATGGCATTATCCTCACGTCAATTCGAGCTAGCATTATTTTCGTTTTGACCTGTCATGACAAAATGTTTGATGAAATAGACGCGCAGACACATGGGGAGTAGTAGTGGATCTCATTGCTGGCATTTGAGACATCAGTTAATGCGCTTCACAAGAAGTTACAATCAGTTTTGAAACTTTCCAGCCTATGAAGTAGGTCAATCTGCGTGTGTAGTAGGAAGAAAATAGGATTGAAAACTAATGTACCACAGCTAAGTAATAATCAGAAAGGAACTAACAAGGGAATAGCAAAACTTAAGAAATAAATTCATTCCTTACCATCTATTGAATTTGGTAAATTTATTATTTACTAATCATGTAAAATCGTATGAAAATTCGTGCTAACTAAGTACTGATATGAAGATAGTGGTAGTTAGAGCTATTTCTTGTTAGATGTTTCATCGTAAATTACGGAAGCAAATGTGAAAATATATTTGAATACTTTTAACCCAGCTTTCAAAATTCAATTATGCCCCATAAGACATTATTTTGAATTTGCATCACAGCTTTATCCATATCTACCCTTCCTCTTGCCATTTCCTACCTGAAGTGTTAGTATTTGTATTACCTTTAGGTAAAAAATTGGGATATTTTATGCCTTTTAGACATAAAAGATTGAAGAGTTCTCTAGATCCCGAGATTTCTTTGTTCTTCCTCTATGCGCCTGCTACTGTAGTCGTAACGTGACTAAGAGAGTAGTCTCCATGATATTATTAGTTGCCTACCTTAACAAAAAATAAAATTTCTTAAAATTTTAATATGAACTCTTATAAAGCGAGCTCTCTATTTCGAAATACGTTGCACTCAGCTGAACCCATATCTGGACGCATTTTAATAAACTGTATATACAAAAAACGCGGAATATTTTTTTATATTCCGTAAGTGCTGCGCATATGCACGAGGAAGTGATTGCATAAATAATTAACACTCCATGAAGCTTCTCTCTAATTAATGCGTCTGGTAATCTTTATCACTAATTATTTATGGTCGCCTGATAACGGAGTCAGGCCGCGTTATGTCACTTCTACCTTCTAGGTCCCCCATAATCACCCAACCGAAGCCGGTAGCATAAAATTGACATGTACTGTTCGTGGAACTTACAGAATAGTATGACATTTGTCGATTTCTGGGCGTCTTATATCTCTATCAGACACATATTTGAGGAGAAGTTGATTACCCCTACTTTAATACAATGTTGTTTTATCGTAGAACCCACTAACCTAACGACAATTTAATTCGGTATTGTGGATTGCCTTATTTCCAATATTCATAATACAATTGTCCGTTATACTATGAAGAAGAATGGGAAATAGTGTCAATCAAGAAAGTGGAGAGAGGCCTATGTTATGTTCTTTAGAAATCGGAGAACTTTTCTCCTCTCTTACATTGGAAGTTTTTTTGCTCCTCTTTTCAAGCCTGACCTGTAACTTCCCACTGTACGTAACGCACTACGTTATAGATCTGTGATTTTGGCTTGGTAAACGTGCCCACTGGACACCGTGTAAGCACTTTTATTTCCTTAATTTTGCCTTGTAAAGTTCCATAGAGCTTTCTTTGCATGGCTATTAATAATTGTACTTTGAAAAGTAATCATTTAGCTTTTATTCTTAGCCAAATACAACTCTAGATATGCTACTAACTATTGTTAGTAGACATTCTATTCTTGCAACAAAAATCAAATATTCGTCCATTTGAATTAATATAGGCGGTTTTCATGGCATCGAATGCGTTAATAGCGGATAAAGGGGATTGTTCTGCACTTCTTTATTTATAATAAAGATAGATCGATTGTTTGTTTCCTTACTCAATGACTATAACTACACCAAAATTGTTTCGGATTTAAGTGTAATGGGTTTAACTGCACTCACTTCTTCATTCACTAACTTCGATTTTGAGACTTAATTTTATACGAACTTCAAATTTTGACAACAAAGTGGTTTTCACTCATTGACCTGAGCTTATCTTACCTCTCTTCTGCACTAGTCATTAATTAGCACTTCACTTCCGTTATGCTCAACGACTGCGTCGTACACGACCCCCCCCCCTTTTGGGATTACCCAATGAGGACATTTTGTTGCTACGTAAGAAGTGCAAGAATTCTTACTCATGCGTGTACAACTCAGCTGCTTTTATTCCTCAAATCTGTACTATTTTTTTATTTTTGGCAGGCTACATCACACTTGCTATTCAATTCCATAGAAATTTAGTCCGGTGTGTGGAGGGCTACTGTAATTCCTATGCCACAAATGTGACTGGGCTGGCAAAATGCATTAAGCATTATCAATCGTCATGTATGGTTATTATCTCCTGATTAAGTCAAAGTAAAAATTCGTAAACTTATTAGGAACCGTAAACGGAGAGACATAGGATCAATGTACTTGGAGAATCGGGCAATAAATAGAAACGAAATGGTGTTAAGATGCACGCTGGCACACGGACCTAGGTAGTTAGTCTTGTCAAGTCGTCTTTTTCCTCTCAAAGGATATAAATCATATTTTTCTATGAATAGTCATATTGAAATGTCAAAAAAGTGACTTTGAAGGAGTTACGCATTAGCCTTGCCCCTTCTCTTTCCGCGCTTGAGTGAACAGTAGCCTAATGAAATTTGATGACCAATTTATCAAGGCCACTTACTGGAGATTAAAAGAGTTACACTCTTTATAGGTGAGAAACTGACCTGTTACACAGCAAATAAAAGCCACTAAAGTTTCCGATAAAAGTTGGTAAAAGAAATATCCTCTTGAAATTCAACCTTAAGTTATAAAGATTTGTTCGCAACAACTTCTTAACAATTAAAACATTTAAACCTGAAAGCTTATTTTATTCATCAAATGCACGAATTGGAGTCAAAATAAATACAGTATTTAATGACATGTTTGTCTAATCGCATGGTAACTAAAACCGTTGATTCCAAACTTCCTTACTGATACTCAATTTTGGTCAGTAGAATATTCGAATAACAAATGACCAGCAAAAGTTGAGTACATATAACCATAAAGGTAAAATGCCGATTCACGAAGTTGTAACCAAACGCAGTCACTCTTTTTCATTATCACGATCGCATGATTGGTGGCGGTTGACCAAGGTCTACTATCACTCCAAACATCAAAAATATGATTTTCGTTATGCATAAGACGAACAGCCGCCTACAAATTAAATCAGATTTTAAAACAATCCAACTACTTTCAAATAGTAAGTAGAAATATTAACCTGTTTATTTCCTTGTGCTGAGATTGCAACAATGAATGAGTAAACACCATCAATCGGAGCGCAAAATTGACCGTTATGTTGATCGTAAGCTCCACCAACGTTGGTGATAACGTTAGACATTTTAGCACGATTTCCCGGCGGCATTTCTTCAATATTTAGTTCCAGACCCGTGAAGAAGGCTACACGGTGTTGATGTGATAGAACTTGATTGAGAACTTGCTTCATAACCATCGGTTGCATTACAACTCCTACAATTTTGAAGCAAAAGCAATCGTCTATTTTAGTGGTATCTAAAGAATGGAACAGCCTTTGATAGATTGAAAATGCAACTACTATGGTATGAGTGGGAATGGGGAAAGTATAAATGGTTATATTCCACTATATTCAGTAGCCACCATAGTGAATTTTTAATTTATGAAATTTTTTTACCCCACTTCCTTGACCCCTTGAATGCATAAGGTTATTATGAATGTCTCTTACGGTTGGTTTCAAAAAATGACATAACCAACAACTATGAAATTAGGAATGAGGCCATTGCTCAATCATTTGTTTTATATGAACTCTTGTTTATGCATAGTAATAAAAACTTTTTTACGAAAAAGCTAATTAGTCTAGGTTATTGATCATAGAAAACGATATAGAGAGCAATTTTTCAAGTCTAAACTATGATCATCTCAAGTTAAAGTCAAAATTAGAGCAAAAGATAACTTGATATGATATCTCGAATTCTAACTTCGGCTTGCCTTCAGTAAATTTTAGCTGTTTCATTATAAATCATAGAACAACTCAGTTTGCTCGAACGCTGTGAGCCTAACAGAGGAAAAACTTCTAATTTCTCTTCCACGCGCGCGGCTTGGACACGACACTGTGTTCGTTTACACTTGTGCTAGTTCAATACACTGCCAGTCATTATCAGTTTTTTATTCGCCTGATTTTGCAAAAATCATTGGGTCTCGTAATTGGTTGTAAACAGCACATCTTTCTATCAAAATCGTATTTAAATATGAATATTATTTGGATATTTTCTTTTATGAGTTTTTATTGTGATGGATATGCCCAAGTAACGATAAATATATATATATATATATATATATATATATATATATATATATATATATATATCATTAATTTGTTCAGCATTTTGTTAGGTGAACATATATATATATATATATATATATATATATATATATATATATATATATCACTCAAATATGAGCACAAATGTTGTCAGAGTGTAAATTGCTAGATCCTTTATTACAGCGGTGGGGCTTTGCATTGATTGGCCATATCTCTGAGTTCATATCTCTTTATTTGAACAGAACCGCAAAGATTCCTCCAAAAGATAAATCATTTAAACTTTTTATTGTACTCAAATGCTTTATATTTACGCCATTCAATGAACAGTTGTAAAATGTAGAACGGTTGAAACATCTTTTTCATATATTTGAATTTTCGCCTGAGCAGTTATTTTAAACAAATCTGCTGCATATTGGTACGTGTTAAATCCCGTTGTGGATTTGATCGTTTGATCTAATTAAACCAGAGGGCGGGTGGGTGAAATTTGGATATGCCTGCCACAAACGTAGAGATTATGCAACTTTAATTAAAATATACAAGAGTGGTAAATCAAAATTTGGCATTCGTGAGGCACAAAAGATTTGTCCAATATGGCGGAATAATTTTATCAGTCGGCTATTTGAATGAAACTCCAACTCGAGGTCTTTATTACCCTCCTGAGAAACTGAATCCTCGCTCAAATATTATTAGGGACGTTGTATTTTTGATTAAGCCGTAACTGAATTAAATTATATATAACCAATTCAAATATTAATTGGTAAGGATTTGACACATGATAGGTTATGAAGTAAGTAAATTACACTAAATAGGATGAGTAAAGACATTAGTTTGATTATTACCCATTACAGAGCAAAATAAACAGAATAAAATTGTTTGAATAAATGAAGCTGAAGATGTTAGAAAATGAGAAATATGTGAGACATAGTCTGCTTTTTAATTTTACTTTTGAGGTTTACTTAGTTGCGTCATGACCTGGGGCATTAAAATTCAAACACCTTTTTTCATTTGAAAGCTAACTGCATCGGAAATTTCGCAACAAATGTAGCTAAATAACTCCTACATTTTACTAGCCAGATGATTCATTCATTCATTACTTTATATAAGGTGGAATTAGATGTGAAGAGTAGATTGCATATATATCATCTGGAAGAAAGGAAAACTTATTAGCTTGAGAGGGAAATTTTAGTATTTTCAGTTTGCTTCAGGATCATGAATGTAAGAGTGGTTCATTGATCTAAAAAGCAATTAAAATCGAAGTTCAAAAACGACGCATTCTAGTCTATTCAATGCGGTAAACTCATTGTACAACTATTATGCGAATTCATTCCTGATGGATAAAGTAGGGATTTTAATAGAACTGCCATCTCTAAATTTACTGCCGAACATATTTAGTACCTTTATTTTCTGTACCGAATCATCACGCCACTGGACGTCATATTCGATTACTTCTACAGTACTCACTCACCTTTTTTCTACCTTCGTCTTTGAAACACTCTTTTGTCCCCCCCTCTCGACTTTCTTTCACTTTGCTGTTCCTTCCCCTCTGTGAAGCCTGAAGTCAACTAAAG
>UZAE01000265.1:0-28088 GCA_900617975.1 Rodentolepis nana | reverse complement strand
ATAACTATCAAAACGCCTGCCATTTGACATAAATAAATAATATTAACAATGAAGGCTTTATTATTTTCAATTTTTTTAAAACTCGAATTCCAAAAATAGTTCAAATCATCATAAAACCAGAATAAATCATATTCTTGGCGTCAATAACGTTTGAAAGCTTGTCAATAAGCCTCCAGTCTTGAGAAGCAGAGAGTATAAGGGTGCTTATGCAGGAGTTCCAGACATTGGTTGACATTTGTATGCTTCATTTCTCGTATTTTCACGTTTAAAAGGTTATTTTACCGTTGTTTTTAGGCTAGAAGAAAGTACTTTTCTTTCAAAGGACTTTTCATCAGTTTCGATTTCTCAAGGCGAACGTTTCGTTTACTTCTGTGAAACGGCTATTTGAATTCCCAGTTGATCTGATCTTTCCTCTTGATCGATTTTACGACTTGTTGTTCGGTCACAGCAGACGTCACACGAACATTATTTAATTTGACCTTTTCAGAAAAATACGTATTTGCTTTTACACATATTTTCCAAAAGTTCAAATATCAGTAAAGGTCAACTTAGTTGTGCTAGTATTCTAGACATTTCGGTAAGAAATGGTACTTTGGTTTCCTTTAGATGTACACAAATCGAAGAATAGTTCTCTAACTATTTAGCAAACCAATACATTAAGATTTATTTAATATATGTTTTAATTTATTAATTATTGAAATAATTTCAAGAATACAAACAGATTTTCTTATAATTTTGTTTTTCCCATCAATGCTGTTACTACGTAGTTAATTGAAGTAGTTCTCTATTACTATCGATTTTCAATTTAATTACAATTCACCTACCTGCGCAAGTAAGACAATTCGATATTGAATAAATTCGTAGATATCTTGAATTTTTGCTAACACCCTTAATTTGTTTTAATATTTTTCAGCCACGGTATGCCGGTGTTTTCTTTGACAACAAGTCATAGTATTTAGCAAATAGCTTTGCGATTCACTATAATTACTTTTATTGCACATTATATGCCATAATTATCACATTTTTTTCATAGGAGGTAAGCGTCCTAAGAGTGAAACCAATAACTAAGTTAAATATGTGATTTTATGCAGTTCCCTTTTAAGGTTTAGTTAGTTGTAGCATAGTCAAATTTTAAAGTGTCCAACTTTCAGGTTTTCTTCTATTTCCCAAGAGAAATCACTTTCCCAGCATCTACTTTATTAATTTTAAAGTTCGGTAAACTACTTCAGAGGCAAATTTTCTTCTAGTGGCCAAGTTACTAGCCGAGGAGTTACCTTGAATTTAATCTAGAGGAGCTAATGAAGGTCAACTGGCGATGAATTTCAATCCATTATAGTGCTAAAAAGATAAATGGTTAACATCAATCACTAGGGGAGAACTTGAATAGGTGATCTAATGAAGAAACGATTAGTCTAACTAATTAAGAACTTGCACGAATTTATTCGAACTGAAGCGGATCCTGACCTTGACGTAACACTGAATACGACTTCTTTCAAGCGCTTTCCTGAACAATTTCAGCTTCCATACTCGATCTGATTATATACTACGCAAAGAACAGGTAATGGAACGTGCATCTTATTCAACGACCTCAGTTCAAAGAATAAAATAACCAGGAAAAACAGCTTCGAAGGCTATTTGACGTACAAATACCCACGTCAATATTCACTATGCTTACTTGAATCACATAACTCTAAATCTCAATAAAATTGTTAATTTATTAATATATATTGGATGTGGCGGTGCCAAACACATGTTGTAGATGTGTAAACAAATGTACTACTCATTTTGAGGAGGATTTTATGGCTTAGTTTTCGTTTGTTCTAGTGTGAGTAGTATAGACTGATTTGTACTTGTCTAGACATTTAATTTATTGCGAAAGTATGCAAATATTTACCCGAGAGTTCAACACACGGAGTTCTGCATAGTGTCCATTTTGTGCTGAGAAGATCGAGGATGAGCTGTCTATCTATTTGCAGTAGGGTTAAATGAATTATCTCACTACCATAAGCTTGAGAGCACTGACATTGGGTTGGGAGAAATTATGTGGCCGAAAGAGCATCCCAATCTCTAACCCGCGTTTTTGCCGATATTGGAATCTGAAATGTTGGGATTATCGACCTATATATATATATATACCAGGACTAGGTAAGAAACTCAAAAATGGAAAAACGAAAGTATATTTTAGCTCTTATATTTTATTTCTAATGCCATTTTCATTTGAAGCAAAATTTATTAACACTCAAAGTAAAGCCCCTGTTTTAATAAGATTTGGCTATTAATTCGAAGTCAAATAATGCCCGAGAGTTCTTACACATTTCTTAAGCTTGTGTTTAAAAAGGATTCATATTTTAACCTGAAGCCAAAATTGCCTTAACATTAAACCTCACAATTAGTGCTAAGTTAGATGAGTTTTCCCTGCTTTACATGCGGAAATGTCCGAAAACTGGCTCTAATTGTTGCTGGGGTCTCAAAATTGGCCACGCGAGTCCAGAA
This sequence comes from Rodentolepis nana, assembly GCA_900617975.1. Classification (NCBI taxonomy): domain Eukaryota; kingdom Metazoa; phylum Platyhelminthes; class Cestoda; order Cyclophyllidea; family Hymenolepididae; genus Rodentolepis; species Rodentolepis nana. Next base: position 25,595 of record UZAE01000265.1, on the reverse strand, counting down.
TCAGGTTCGTTTATGGCCAATCACCCATTTCTTGAGCACACCCAACAGCTGGTGTCATTCACACATTCCGTCACGGTTCCCATGTGGCTCCTCCTAGCCTAGTTACTGGCAGCCATTGAAAATGAAATGAAAATAAATAAATTAAAAACCAGCTCAACATGAGTAGGAGCCGGTATGTACAGTATCACTTGAACACCTGCGCAAGCTAATTAATACATTAGCATAGATTAATCAGTCTTCGTACTAGATTTCATTCCAGTTTCAGCTCAGAGACCCGTTGCTGAAAGGCCCATCTTCCACCTCTTTTCCTTCTATTTCTGTTCAGTAAACCAATTATTCGCATTCAATCTAGAGGTTCTAATTCGCTCTTACTGGAGAATTTATATTGGTTATATGAGGTGGGCAATAGACTTACCTCCACGTGATGCGCCCTGGGCAATGTATACTCATACGGCAAAAAAGTCTATTAACCGGCAGTTGACTTCTGATTTCAAACTACCATGACCACACTGTCTGTCATACTCGACCACTTTCCCAGTACTCATCTTACCTTTTCTCTGCCTTTGTGTCTGCCTGTCTCCTTTAAATCTGTGGCGTATTATTCTGTCCCCCATCTCGAATTTTTGTCACTTTGATGTTTCTCCTCGCCTTCTCTGTGAAGCCCGAAGTCATCTAAAGGGCTAATGATAACTATCAAAACGCCGGCCATTTGAAATAAATAAATATTGATTATATTGAATTGCTCTTGTCAAGAAGGTTCTTGGCAGCTTTCTCACCTGTCAGATATGCATCCTCGACCTTCGTCAGCATTTGAATGGACCTTTAAGACTGAATTGGTGTAAAACAAAAAGTAATATGTCAAATTTAAATGACTTTTGCTCCAAAATGGGATGGTCACTTACAAAACAACGACATAAACATCAGTGCAAATTGTCAACTATTTTACCTTCTATAAACAGAAATGTCATTTACAAGCCTCTCCCTATAACGTCACTTACTGTTCAAGGGGACGTTTAATGCATGAAATGATGGAAAGGAATGATCGGGATTGCTGCCCAATAAAGTGGTTCCTAAACACAAAGGTTCTCCGATTCTCTTAAGTCACAAACTAGTCTTTAGAGTAAGTGAGATTAGTAATTTGGAGGAGGGCTTAGCTGCTTTTGTGAATAATTCATTAACAAAATATTTTTGGGATCAGTGTGACATACGACCCGATCACATTTTTAGTGACGATTAATTTTTAACTTTTTTATTCGAGAAAATTCGAGTTTTGTAAAAATTTTATAGTCACTTTCTCCTGAAAATATGCGAAGCAGAAACCTCTCGTTCTTATCTTTCAAAGATAAATAAAGTATCGATTTTATATTTCCTAAACATTTGAAGTTCCAACTCAGCTAAGTCGACGTAAATAGATAGTAGTGATACTGAGAATATTCCCAGCACTGAAAGATTATTTGAACTTTGTTTGGAATCCTCTATTCAGCTCCGCCCCTCTTCCCTCCTCTCTTTTTACCTCTTCAGTCGGTACCTAATTAAATTTTGATCCTATTCAGTGGATAAAATGATCAGTGATACAGGTCACGCCCGGGTGCCAAACAAACGTGGCGAAATGAGCGTGTTTTAACACTAGTGCTTCAAAGAATGACCTTTTAAATGAAATGTTTGGTCTCCTAACCCACTCCTGGATATCTGGATATGAATAGGCCAGATTATTTCAAAGATGTTTGGTCAATGAATATTATGTGTTTAATATCTCAAAATTTAGATGATTAATTTTAACTTGAAACTATTTGTAGGAGCTTAATTTAAGGTCGATGTACTTTTAGCATGAATGCCAAAAATTTGTTGAACATTTGAACATAATAACTCATTGGTAATAGAACTCTTAAATTGCAAAGACGTAGAATGACCCCATACGATGGAATTTGTCCATTTGACGCTAAATACATGTTATAATTAGAATTCATGAAAAGGTTGTGAAAACTAGACTGAGCTGGCCTCAAATGAATAAGTGTTTATTATTGGACTAAATATCTATTAGGCTTGTCGAAAAGGACAGTATGCAGGTCTATCATGTGTAGTTATCAATGGGGCAGCTTTGAATATGTCTCCTACAAATGAAGGAATTCTGTGTTCCAGTTTAATCGATGATATGCGGAATCAATTAGGCGATTCCTGCTAGGAAATGTGTACATCACTTTAACCGATGAAATGCGTTAGCAGTAAGGCGTTAGTATAGATGAAATAATAATAAATAATAATAAAAAACTTACAGCTAAATACATTTTTAACTACTCGGGCTCTAAAATTTTGTCTGCTGATAAATTATTGATTGCAGAAATTTCGGTGTATTGTATTTAATATGTAATGAAATATCTGCCCCACTCCTTCAAAGATTTTCATTTTTGAGGTTCCCGTGTTTTTCTTTATGAGCAATCCCAATTATTCTGTCCACTTCCGCCTGGCCAACTGCTTTTTTAAGCAATTAAAAATATTAGATTCTCATACTGTTTCCTAGCGTCCACTTCAAGCACTTTGGACCTTAATGCTGATTTCCATTCCCTTTTCCGAATATTTGCCGCAACAAATATGCAGCTTTTCTTCAATGTTTGAATTTATTGATGAATAGACTTTTTGTTCCTTTAAGCAAACTTACTCCAATTAATCGATAATCCAATGCGAAGTAGATGAACCAATATAAACTTCGCTGAATCGCTTCAAAAGTATTCGATTCACATTTCTAACAAACACTCTCATAAGTAGCGTGAAGAAGCACTTATTAGATTTACATTAAAATAATTATAAATGGATTGTCGAAGACAGATAATACGTATAAGCTGCTTTAATGATTCATCAAGTACTCAAATATTTATTCTAATTCCAATTTTAGGTCAAAGTTATTAAACATTCTTTAAAAAGTATTGTAATAATGCAATATGGATTTACGACAATTTTTCAAAGTTATTTCACCTTAATATTATCTTCAGATATTGTTTCAAACGACATTAGGTTTAACTTTACTCGTAGTTGGTCACTCTATCTTTGAAGATGCTTTAAACGCACGTGAGGCAAATTAAAACGAATTGTTTTCACTAATAAGTACTTTAAAAATTCCCCGTTTAGTCATTTAAAAGCATTTTATCTAATATAAGGAAAGAAGCATTGCTTAGAATTCCTTTCACGTTTAAATCTTCTATCTTAGTAATGTTAATAAAGGTTGACATCAATAAGAAAAAAATTAAAAATCCACCATGTTTACTTATTTACGAGAAAGTATTTTAAAAGAGAGGAGAAGTAAAAGGGCCACACACAAACTGGAATGACCTCCGTAGAAGAGAAATGCCCCTCTATACTGCTGGATTCAGGGATAGGAAAGGCAGAGGATGCACAACTAGATATACGCCCTACAGCCACCCCTCCTCTCCCCCTCCTCTCCCCCTTCCTCCCTCCCCCCCCCTCCAATTTTAATTTGCCGCTCCTATCCCGAAATGAGCTTGTCAAAGTGAAATCGGTAGAGTTACGATTAATTAAATAATTTTCCTTAATGGAACACTCCTTCGATAGACTAACGGATAACTTGAATGAAATATTTCAAAATTTAAGATAAAACATAATTTTTCATAAATTAATCACAATAAAGCTTTCAAACCCGAAGAGAAGTATCCTTTTTTTCACTGGACTAACTGGAGGGTGTGGGGTGGGGGAGGTAAAGTAGAAGTTAGGAGTAAGGGACTTAATTGAGTACTATGCGCTATAAACTAAGGCAAAAACGACAATAACTTTATTTGAATTTCGGATTCATTGGTTCGTTTATATATGATTATGAAATGCCCAATTGCTCCAAGGTCCACATTTCAGCTACTTGACTCATGGCATTCTGGGCAGGGTCATATTCACAATGATTAAATTTATTGACCGTTTGATAAAGTGTATAATATTATCCCCACGAAGTTGACATCCTTATTTTCTTCTCAGCGTTTGTTAGTATTCCAGTTTGCTCAAATATTTCCAAATTTAGAGAATATTTTCTTTTAATAACATCAATTTTCTAAGTTAGTTCTGAAGGTCATCGAATTAAGAGGAACTGTAGTATAAGCAAAAGTAATTTTTATAAATTTGGCATTTCAGAGGGACTGGCTACAATTATGGATTGCAATAGTTCAGCTAAATAAAGGAAAGTGCACTAAGGTGCTAATCTGTTTGAGTTATGATTTATTTCTTAGAAAAATTTGGGTAACAGATTCACTGGGAAGCAAAGTGACCAAGGACAATATGAATAATTATTACTAAGTTTAAACTCAGATGAAATAGCATAAAGAGGTAATTAAAATTACTATAGGTTCAACGGGTGAGTTAAAGAAAGTCGACTAATAAAAATGAATGGAATAAAATTATTTTCCAATGAAATACAATCAAACGCACTCCAATCGGACAAAAAATTACAGGCATGAACAGGTATTTGCAATAGAGGTTAATTAGTCGAAGTAAATATTATTAAAGGATGCATACTAGAGATGGACAAAATGCCAATAAATAGCTGAAAAATTGATTCGACTACTATTTGACTTCCTGACTTGTCTGAAATTCAGATGTTTATTTGCCAAGGTGAAAAGTATTTTGCCACTCAACCCTGGGGGCACATCAATATGCCTTTAATGAAAGTTTATAGAAGCCCGGGGGGCAATATACTCTAAAGCACGCATTAAAGTGAACAAAATTTGAAATTCTCTCTTTTAGGTAACATCTACATTTAGTAAAGACAATAATATTCAGTCTTAAACCACGATAGTCGATATTCCCTCATGATTGAAAGGGAAAGATGTAAGGCTAAATTCTCATATAAGCGAGTAATAGAGTTATTGAGAATACTCTTATATCGCATCATCCCGACAAGCTTCTTGTGGCCGAACTCTGATGAGCTTATACTTATATATATATATATATATATAACAGATAATTAATAGCAGTTCATTAGCTGTCTTCTTGCTTTCCAGTATCTCTGGCTTTCCGAATTTTGACTTCAGCTTCCCCAAGGGTGGGGGGTACATTGGAGGGGTATCATTCGCAATTTAACTTTGACTTCAGCTTCCCCCAAGGAAGGGTGGGTACATTTATAACAGATAATTAATAGCAGTTCATTAGCTGTCTTCTTGCTTTCCAGTATCTCTGGCTTTCCGTCATTGTCGTTAGAGATGGACACCTAATCGGGTGGGTCTTCTCCATTTTCTCCTGTAGGTTGCATAGGGGGGCATGTGGGTTGAGTGTATACTCCCAATCTGTGAAGGTGATTTGCCAGGCAATCGTGTTCGGTACGTAGTCTAAACTCAGCAACGGCTTCGATTCTTGGCCAGTCGGCTATGTCGGAGATTGCCACTGTCCACTGTTTCTCCTTTGTTCGAGCTTTAAGTTCATTGCATCTTGAGGTCTGGAATTCTCTCCTGATTAAGGTCTTCATTGTCTGGAAAGACATCAAGGTTTGATAAACCACTTACAGAACTTTATTTAGAAAGGTTAATACAGATTGACGTATTTAAGGCTGTCACAACAAAGCTAAGCCTGGGTGATATGGCGACACTAAAGTTTCACCCAATATCTGGACTTGTGTATGGGCCAGATTGGTCTAACTGAAAGAGCCAGTCCGCATATTTGACCTTGAGGTTGGCCACCTGTCAAATTATTCAAAATGTAAATGTCAGATTCTGTCTGAACTTCAAAACTCTACGAGTTATTGCTTCTTAAAATAGTTGTCAACCCGGCAATTGCACAATCGAAAGGGCTTATTATATCGCGCATGCCAAATCGCATCCGGTTTATTATAGTCGGGAGGAAGCAGAAAATGGATATTGAGAGAAGAAGCTTGGTAACAACACGAACGCTTAATAGGATGGTTTCAAGGTATTGATGGGGCATGTGTCTATCAGGATTGGATTATGTAAAGAGGGAGTGATTTCCCTCTTAGAATCTCGTATCTCTTCGTTGACCAGAATTACTCATCTTTATGCTCATTAGAACAAGTGTTTGTTTACAAGAAACCTATATCAATATTGATACTGACTGGTATTTCACAGAGAGCACTAACTTAGTGCAGCATCACATTAACTTGACGTCAGTATCTGTCGATACGATAAGTTTGGAAAGGAAGATTTGAGTTATTATGCCTTAAGACATGGACCCATATCTATAGAGACAAGGTGATATCAATCGTCCAGTTAGAAAAAAAAACGAGACGAAGTCTTAGAGCATACTTGAAAGAGAAATTACAAAGATCAAACATTTCTCAACTGACTCGCCATCTGGAAATGTAGAAGACAAGATTTTCAATGCCATTAGATACTTACCTTCTACATAATTTTTATACTTCATACACGATTTAGATTTGCTCAAGTGCCTTCCTTATTTCATTTGCAAAAAATTACTTTGAACACTCGATTTTCCCTTAAACAGCGCAGTAGGGAAAGAACCCACCCAAGACAGTGAGTGCACTTTTTGTCATCGTAGCAACAAGGGCATAGAGGTCGTCTTGAGTTAGGACATGCGAAAGGGTATAATTAAGATGGAGAATAAGGCGGGGCCATTTCAAGCGAGTAAGGATTTAATTGCTAGTAGAATTATGGATTATTTCAGTATGCAATTAATCCAGACAAGAGATGTGTGTGTGTTAACCTATAATTTCTGAATTTGCCTGAATGATGTTCATCAATCGAGGAAATGAAAAGGTGAGCAAATACGGAGAAAATTCTTTCTAATATCCCAAGAAATAAAGACCATTTATAGATCATTACGGTCTACTTAAATAAAGATTGAGATGCATCTGATAATTCCATAAATCTCGGCTATTCTAAAGACACCTCTTTTCCAGTACTCACTTTGCGTAGAACGAAGATGTTCGGAAACAGCCCCTTTTGAAAACGCTACTATCTGCTATACTTCCACCAATTACTTTTGGCTGAATACAAAGTTAAAAGCAACACAACAAGACCTAGGTTTAACAATTAGCTCATTTACACCACGTCATTGATCGTAATGATTGGATCAGACTGAACAAGAAACTCCTCTTATCATCGCGCATTTTAAAAAGTATAAAAAGGTTATGCCAAATATTTCAAGGCCATTTATTTTCCTACCATTGGCATTATTGGCCCATTTATGTAATATAGTGGCTTTAAATTCGACTATGAATATTAGTATTTAACAATTTCAACTACACCCAGACATAATTTTCATAGAGTAGGCATTTGGTAAGTAATTATTTGTGTTAATTGTTGGTGATGGATAGAAATTTAAATAAGAGATGAGAAATATTATGGTTATAACTTATTAGGCATGTTACAAGTAAAATGTAGCATAGCAAAAAAAGGGAGCATAAATGAGTAGAGTAAACTAATAGATACCGCCTAATGAGTAATTAAGGGAAAATAGTTCTCAAATGCATTGACAACTCTCTGTGTATGAAGGCATGCTCAATTTCACAAAAACAAGGAAAAAGTGAATATGAATGCAAACGAAAGACGATAGAGGAGCATAAAGGGGAGAAAAAATGTGCATTTTAGTTGTGAGCACTGGAGGCATTACTATTATTAACTAAAAACTGTCGGTAATCAAATTGCAATAATTAGCCAATGAGAGCAAGTGAAATTAAATGGAAGGCTTCGCTCAATCGAAGGGAAAAAAGGCAACTGGCATGGAAACGCGCTCCATTTGTATAATAAATGAAGAGCAAAGGAAAGGATGCAAATATTAAATGCTCCACAGAGGTGCCTATTGTTCGTGTGACCGTTAGACTGTGAACTCTGATGGTCCTCAAAATAGATCAATTGCGATCAATTAAAAAAATTTGTTCTCAGTTCGTTTGCCCCACGATTTATTTAATTTTGCTAACTGAATAATTACATGAAATATATATTCACTAGGAAGTTCTGCCCTCAGCATAATTTCTACTTTGAGAACATTGAACTCGGCTGACACAATTTTTCAAAGGCTCATTATTCTTCCCTTGATGAATTGGTTGAAAATATAAGGAAGTAAAATTAATAAAGAAATTGAATTAATGAATTTAAGTTTGCCTAGTTTTCGAAAAGTGAAGGGATAATATAGAAGAGAGCAATTTCAAGGTCAAGTTGTGTTACTTTTACTCAAAAGTAGTGGAAAGTGGCATTGTTGGGTGGACAACAGAAACGAATGGAGCTCAAGTTCAGTTTGGAAATTGATCAGATATCATGAGCGATATGACACATGGGAATGCGCAAATTGACTAATTCAAGCATTCATCTAGGCAACCGCTTTTAATTCTGTTACTTTGTAAATAAGTATTATTTTCAAATGGCGGGCGTTTCGATAGTTATCATTAGCCCTTTAGCTGACTTCTGGCTTTACTGAGGGAAGGAACATCAAAGTGAAGAGGGGGAACAGAAGAGTAATTCATAGATGTAAGAGAAACGATACAAAAGCGGAGAAAAATGTAAGTACTGTGAAAGTGGTCGGATATGACAAACAGTGGGGTCATAGTAGTCAGAAGTTGACTATTAATAGACTTTTTTGCCGTATGAGTATACGTTGCCCAGGATGCACCACATAAAGGTAAGTCTATCGCGCACCCCACTTTGTAAATAAGGAAATAGTAAACGAACTTTCAGACAAATATTATTCCTTTTTCAATACCCATCTCTTGGTACTTTGTAGCCAAGGCAGATTGGTGTGAATAAAGTACAAGTATTTTGTAATTACCATGAACTTGTCAAATAGTATTGATGGGTCTTTAAAACCAGAAGGAAATGCCCCTTAACTACTACCTCTTCAGGTATGCATAACAGTTGCCAACAGTTTGCAGAAAGCTTGCTCGTTATTTTTTTCCCAAACGTTTAAATAATACGAGATCACTTCGAGAAAAAGAAGAAGAAAGAAGAAGATGCGTAGAAGGGAGTGTTATTTTTAGCTTCAAAAAGGCGCGAGAGAAGAGGAGAATTAGCCGATTTACGGACAGCTGGACACATTTGAAAGATCTTCTTGCGTGAAAGGCGGATTGACACAAAATCGTGAACATTAATGAGAATTTTTAAAATATCACACCTCAGGAAAAAAATACATAAATGGCATAGAGAATGAAGAAAAAGTCGCAATCTTGCTTAAAATTCATGTTTGATTGAATGCCTGAGAAATGACCAGTTGAATATTTTCTATGCCACGAAATGTTCACGTGCTTAATCTTTCAGTTATTGGTTAACCTGGTATTGAGTTTCCATAATCGCGATTGGGAATGCAGTCCTACGACTCTATTATCATTATTGCTGAATCCGAGATTTAACCATTTCCTAGTGATCCAAATCTGCTTAAGCAAATTTATCTCCCTGAAGGATACAAATACCCACTGCTTGAGTTATCGATGTATTAACTTCTTCCTTAAGGGCCCGAAAAATGTAAAAAAGATATAATCGCAGCAATATATATATATATATATATCACTGAGGGGGGCCTAGATTATACTCACGATATGATATGCATATGCATAGCATGACATGTCTGGTGCTCACCTTGAGAAATGAATGATGACTAACATTTGTGATATTTTAAACAAATTGAAGACTTTCTTTAGCTATTTCTAAATCGGATAATTGAAACCGGGGGACCTGAAAAAAAGCTTGATACAATGGGAAGATCGAAGGTGGTAATAACCTTATCCGACATTCTTCCCGTGGAGAACATGAAGAAGAAATAATAGTACTCTACTATGTACCTTTGTATATTCCTTTGTCTTCTGGTTGTAGTGTTTATACGCAGTCCGATTTAGTTATCTTCATTGAATTGCTAGGATATATTGCTTCAACTGTTGTTTTAATTCGAATCGATTTAAATTGGCGCTATTTTTGTTCGATGCACACATTTTTCCTCGCCCTTTCAGATGGTTATCAAATTCCTCTTCATATCTTGCGGGAGCGTAGAAGCGCTCCGAGGTTTACTTTTGAAAATCATGAATACGAGCCTTTCCAACAGTAAAAACATAATGCTCAGGGCCCTGTTTTATCCAATGTTTCCTATTTAAGTAAAAAACACATTTCTTCTCTAAAATTTCCCAAAAAATTGGAAATATCACAAATTTTAATTAGGTTAAGATTTGAGATGCTTTATTCCTTGATTTTTTCCTTGTTTTTTTTATTGAAAATTCCAAATCGCAAAGCACTTCGATTTCTAAATGAAGACATAATTTTGCATTGAATTTCGATTTTTCCGCAAGTCGGCTGTTTTCTGCGCTTATCCCGCGCATCTCAAAAAGCCGGTAATTTATTCATCATCAAAGTGAGCCAGAAAATCTAACCTCCAAGAGCAGCAAATGCAACTTAATACACTTGTCCAAACAGACTTTGAAATGTAGCCAATCTAACTCACGAATTAATACACAATAGCTCAAAGGTAAACAGTAATAACTTAGAGACTTCAATTTCTGGAGATGAAGGTCCTACAAGGTGAATAATGGGGATTTGGAGCCCACCCATATGTTGAGTAGTTTATGTTTGAGAAATGACGTTGCAAGGAATAGTGACTCAGAGGCCACCCATACTGACAGACGTCCCGATGCCCTAGCAGACGGTTTGTCTAGACTGGATTTGTCTTACCTTATTTTTTCCCACTTAGAAACTAATCTCACTTCAATCATTAAGTCATTAAATAATTTGAAGGCAAATTTTAACTTTTTTGAATATGAGCTTATATTAGCAATAAAGGAAATAATTTCAATCTATACGAATAGGTGCTCAGCAGAGGCATAGAACTGAATAGAGTACAATTCTTCTAGTATGAAATAAAGTGACTCACAAATGGTAAAAAGCAAACTCTCTTTTCTTCATTTCGCCGATAACCGGAAGTGCCCTCCTCTGAGCAAATTTTGGAAGTAGCTGCCTTTGAAGACGAGTTGGATGGCTTAGAAAGATAAGCGACTTGCTTAGTTAAAGCCAACGATTTCTTTTAGAGTGTGTCTAGATGTGCAATAGACTAATCTCCACGTGGTGCACCCTGGGCAACGCTTCTCATACGGCAAAAGTCTATTAACCGGCAGTTGACTTCTGACTTCAAACTACCATGACCCCACTGTCTGTTATATTTGACCACTTTCACAGTACTCGTCTTACCTCTTCTCTGCCTTTGTGTCTGTCTGTCTGTCTCTTTTAAATCTGTAATTCACTCTTCTGTCCCCCCTCACTTTGATCTTCCTTCCCTCGAAGTCATCTAAAGAACTATTGATAACTATCAAAACGCCTGTCATTTGAAATAAATCTTTTAGAGTGTAGCAGTACATGCTTAGGCAAAGTCTACATACCTTCTTTGAAGTTAATCAAATTACTGACCGGTGAAATTTGTGATTGACTTTCGTCTCGAGTTAATGATAAATGCGCTTTAAGTTGCCTCACTTCATTTCAAATACGCGTTAGATATAACTTTAAAGAAACCGATTTTATCCAGATATTTGTCAGGTAATGCAATTTGAAAAGTACTTAACTTGACTTTCACCAAAATTAAATTACCACTGAATACTCGCGAACAAATTACTATTGAACATTAACAGGAAGCAAGGAAACTTTATTAAGAATCGATTTGGGAATTTTATTTCTTTATTCACATATCCATGGTCATCAGGAGGATTAAACGAGATGTGGAACTTGAGAGGAGGGAAAGAAATTAGTCCCCCCCCCCCTTCTTTCGAGAATCCTATCACAAGTTGAACCAGACTAATTTTAGACAAGGGAAAAGAATTTGCTAATTCTTTCCTTTTTATTAAGCTATAAACAAGAACGTTAATTATTAGGGTTGACTAAGTTGGTAGAAATGAAGAAAAAAATCTCTAGCCCATTTATTTGAAAATCTAATTCAGTTTATAACATTAATACTTGAAGAATTAAATTTAAAATCTTAAATTAATTAAGATTTAACGAAAGGTGCTAAAATATTTGCAAAACTGGCAGACTTTAAGAACACTTCTATTTGTGCCAAAAAGACGAATACTTTCAGACGTCAAGTAGGGGAGTGTGATAGACTTACCTCCACGTGGTGCACCCTGGGCAATGTATACTCGTACGGTAAAAAAGTCTATTAGCTGGCAGTTGACTTCTGGCTTCAAACTATCATGACCCCACTGTATGGCATATTCGACCACTTCCATAGTATTCGCATTACCCTACTCTTGACCATTGTGTCTGTCTCTTTTACATCTTTGAAACACATCCTCCTCCCCCCCCCCCCCCCCCCTCGACTTTTTTAACTTTGATGTTCCCACCCCTCTGTGAAGCCTGCCATTTGATATAAATAAATATTTACCGAGTTTTGCTTAGTCAATCACTTTATGCCATGATGTAAGCAGTGATAACTATTTTAACTTACGCTTGAAATTCAGAGATTTAAGTAAATTAATTTTGCCACATCATTTTGAGTTCAGTTGGAGTGATCATAGCTTAGAGGTTAATCTCATTTCTTCTAGGTTTAAACTCTAAGGTGGTGAATGTCGAACAAACCAATTTTGGTCTCTCAACCATTGAAAAAAGTAAAGTGACAATATTAAACCTTCATGATTAAATAACACGACTCAATAAGCGCCGAGCATTTCAGGCAGACACTTACTGCAATCTGTGGGTGAGGGTGATGAATAGAAAAGTTTGAGATGTAAACTGCTCATTGGCCAGAGTTTGTTCAATATTTACGAATGCTGTAAAATTCTCTGTTTCATTGGAGTTTCTTTCAATTCATTTTCAACCCCCCCCCTCCCCCACCTCTTTAGCATTTGTAAGACTTCCAGTTGTTCGATGTCAGTTGCTTTCGAGAATTAAAATGTAGAGAAACAAAAATTGGTATGATTGTGGGTATCATCATTACTAAAGTCACAATATTAAATTATCTATAGTAGTTCAACCACTAATCTATTGGATTGCCACTTTTGCATAGGAGTATAATGGGAAGAAGTGGAACTAATTCTCAGGTAAGAGAGAGAGAGAGAGAGAGAGAGTATCGCTGGGAGAACAAGGCAACTGGGGGTGGGGGTAGGAGGCCAAGAGATGCATGAGTTGATAACACACAGTCCTCAGTAGTATAAGTAGAAGTAGAGGACCCTTTAAAAGTTGTTATCTTCCTGTCGTGGGGAGGCAACAGTCGGCATGCCTAAATGCGTACTTCCTCCCATCCACTGCTCTTATTATCTTCAAGAAGAAATCACGGAAGTACTTCGTAGGGGCATGCTGGCGATGACGGGTTTAATACTTCCACTTGAAACCCCCAAAAAAAACAACTAATGCACACATTAAAGGATAGGTCAAACAAAACGGAGACTGCAAGTTGGTCGATTAATGAGTAGATATTAGATGATGTATAAAGCACTGGCAGTTTCATTAGCAAAGCCCTTAAATTTAATAGAAATTGTGGCAAAACTGATTTAATTTGGTCAATTAACTGACTGACTTTTATAGTACTGGCATGACAATTAGTGGTTTTCTTGAAAGCGTCCATCTCGACACATTTTAGACATAAAAGCCATCGGTTTAAGAGCTGGGTGTAGGCAAGTTCGGGGAGCAAGCATTCTTTGTGACTGATGTAGTACAATTTGACTAAAATCCTCTTTAACTTTGGCTAGAGGTGTGGTATGGAGTCGAATCCTGCTTGATCCAAACAAATGGCTACTATTGGTTGACCTTGTTTGCTAAGTGGTCAGTAATTCCAAGTAATCAACTGAATTTTATCTAAAGTGCATTTCGAAAAAAATTTGGGAGGCTTCACATCCCCCTCGGAAGAAGACGCACATCCCTAATGTATGACAGTTTGGCAAAATTTAGTCTACATGGCTTGATTAGTGTCCTCTGGACTGTTCAAGAGCCAGGAAATCTGTTATTCTAGTTATTGCGTCTCTGACTTTGGCCTAAGACTTTCCCATTAGAAAAGAATACTTTGCTCAGAAGTTTCTTCCTTTTGTCAAGTGGCGATTTTCCCGTACCCCTCTATGCGAAGTTGACCTTTGCCACGATAGTATGACCGGTGATAGTGACGTAATTGCAGCTATAAAGCCCGAATTCCGGTGTCAAGGAGCTCTAACGCCTTTCTTCTGAAGCAAATTTTAGAGGTAATTCATTCCTGTTGTCAGTACGAGAATGAATGAAGAAGGGTCTTATAAAGGCAGAGCAATGTGCTGGAACACCTTTAAGGGGTCTGGAAAAAGGTAAATTTTATGCGATTTCAACACGAACCTTGTGTTTAGAAGTGGTATCAAGGAATCTTCAGGGTGACATGCCAATTGCTCCAAAATAAACTTAAATATTTGCTGTTGAGCATCTAACTCTCAGTTTATGGGCTGGTGGGCATGGTATCCTTGACTTCCGTCTAAGCAGAAGACTATGCCAATTTTCAAATATAACTTATTTGTTTCAAGACTAAAATCTGTTCTCACTCACTTCCTGTTAGTCAGCTGTATGAATTTTGCTTCAGTGTTAATACAAAATTTCAGTTACAGTTCAGAAACATACGGAACACCTTCGTGGCTACTTTGATTCAAATTAGAGAGAGTACCACTCATTCATTATTTTTAAAACAGATTTATTGACCGGTAATATTACTAATGATCTTTCAATGAGAAGTTATTTATTTATTTATTTATATTAAATGCCAGGCGTTTTGATAATTATCATTAGTCCTTTAGCTGACTTTGGGCTTCAAAGAGGGGAGGAACATCAAAGTGAGAAAAAATAAGAGAGGTGGAGCAGAAGAGAGCATCAAAGATATAAAAGAGACACACAGACATGAAGGTAGAGAAAAAAGAGTTGAGTATTGTGGAAGTGGTGGAATATGACATACAGTGGGGTGAAGGCAGTTTGAAGTGAGAAGTCAACTACCGGTTAATAAGCTTTTTGCCGTATGAGTATATGTTACCCAGGGTGCTCCATGTGGAGGTAGGTCTATCGCACACCCCTTTAATGAGAACTAAGATAATGATAGCTTTTGTGTTAACTTTTTCCCATATTCAGGCCATAAGAGTGCATTTAGAATCATATCTGGCAACATATGGAGCTTGATGTTTAACTAAAATGCTAAATCTAGGTAGACATAAGCGAGAGGAATTACGCAGATAATTGGTGAAACTAATTGGCCTGCAATTAAAAAATAAGTTACTTAAACATTACTCCCCCCCCCCAAATTCTGCATTAAGAGTAAACAGCTAAAATTACCTTAATATTGCGCAGTGGGTGGTAAAACCCATTAATTTTTCATTGTTTACCTTACGCAGTTCGTTTATTTGCTTACTCCCATTATTTATGGCTTGGATATAGTACGTGAAGTGGTGCGTCGACATATAGGGGAACATGACTAAGAGAGTCGAAAGTGTGGGACAATTTCGTGAGAACCCAGGGGGGGGGGGAAGTATACAATAATGAATTTTAATTCTAAATTAATTTGAATCGCGGGCTTGATTAGACTTCTAAGTAATTTGTTAAATTATGGGCAATTGTCTTAAATATTTACATTATGGCTAAGTGTAGTTGTCAGAAGAGCCTCAATATTGACTAGATATTGACAACTTTCTTTTACTATTATTTGGTTGACACATTTAGTTAAACATTTAGCGCGTGAGAAAACGCAGTGAAGTTTATTAGTCGGTGATTGCTCAGAGAGCAGATTGACAAGAATCGTTTTTTATTAATTGTAAAATATAGTTATCAACAAGATCCCCACCTTTAATTATTAATTATAACGTATCTCCTTGAGCCAGGTTCAACGCTTCTGTGAGCAGATCTGTAGCCTCCCAATCGTTCAATCTAACCAAAGTGCCTAATCATCTGGTGTTACCCTAGAATCCTTTTTTCGTCTACCTTATAACTTCAGATATCATGCTACCTGAGTGTTTTGTAAATGAAAGAGACATATACCCCACTTGAACATTAGACATTCTAGAAATCCAAAGCCGAGTACCATACAGACGTCTAGACTAGTTTTGAGTAAATTTTCTCAGTTGCAAATCCGTCTATGACCATCTTGCTCTGTGGAAAGGGTAATTAGAAACTATGAGGTTGATTACTTAAGCTGATTATAATCTCTAAAACTAGATTTTAGACTCCTAATCCGTTCCTACTTTTCACTAATCACACAAGTTGGTGGAAAAGTTTGCTAGCTGAATACGCAAAATGAGTTTTGCTGAAATCCATGGTAAACCTATTGAAGGAAGTACAATGCGTTATCACTTAGTCGCATATTATTACTCCGTATCCAGTTAAGAATATTTTACTGTGGCTAATAGAGGCGTTAGAGAGAATATTTGACCAAAATTTAGGTTTACTGCAATCAAAACTCAAGTCTCTAATTAGATCACTTACCTTGCCTAATCTTTAAACTTTAAATCAGAAGCCAAAGTAGGAAAGTCGAACAGGACTCATTTTGATGAGTATTACACAATTCATTTTGCTCTAGCCATTGCTGGAGCAAACAATAATTTGTTAATGTTGCGTTTTAACTCAAGTACCCCTAGTTAATGTCTAGTTTCAGAAGGTAAATATTCTCATTTTTTGTGAAGGAGATACCAATTACTAGCCCACGAGGGATTAAATACATTTTGATACATTTCTCCTCCCCATGTGTGTGTGTGTGTGTGGGTGTGTGTGTGTGTGTGTGTGTGTGGTTGTGTGGGTGCTGGGGAATTTATACTCACGTTGGAGTTAGGCATGCACATAAAATCTGAACGCTGCAACGCTGTGTTGATTCAAACGAGGGATTAGACCCATAAAGATCAAACGCAAACCAATGATGATCCTTTTCGAGTGGAGGCAGCAGAGTTTATTACAGAGTGAAATAATAAAATTCTTTGGGAAATAGTAATTTTTTAAAAATAAATTAATCTGAATTTGCTTTAAATTCTGTTAGTCAAATAATTATTGATGGTGTGTTGGATGGATAATTAACCAAATTCGATAATAGCTATCAAATTCCAAACACTACAATAACGAATTTCGTTCAAAGCGATTTGTGACAATCATTTGGCCTTGAAAATTTTGAATATTGCTTCCAATTACTTATCAATTAAAATTAAGATCATGGAAGTTTGGAAGAATGTCAGTTGGCGCATTTCTTCATCCAAAATTACGAAATTTTATAGTTTTCGTATTAAAGCGATAGTATATTCTTTAAGTTCGAAAATGAAATATAACTCAACTTTCCTAACAGCAAGCTTATATGAATTAGTAAATAAACAAATAAATTACTACATTGATTAACTATTGAGCGTATAACTACGTAGGAGGGGTAAGGTATAGCATTACTTAAGAATTTGTCATTTTGACTAACCGCTGGGTTTATTCTGTTACTTTAGAGTTGGTGTTGGTTTTCTACCGCCAAAATTAGTTGATAACTCTCATGACCAATAGTGCCGTATATCGATCAATATGAATTGGGTTTGGAGCCGTTGCGTAAGATATACCCTATTGAAACTATAATTGAATCGGTTATAGTAATCTTGCACCCTCGATATTTCATCTGACCACTTGCTCTAATTACCCGCTTCTGACACGTCGATCATAATTCTCACCACCGGCGCCATTTAATTCCTGCATTCAAATATTCTACTTCTTTGCGTCTTTTTCTGTTATTGCGTTCAAACAAACTCCAAAACATGGATCTCAATCCCACTTGAATGAAACACCTTTCTCCTTCAAAAAATCTGATTTCTGCGGAAAACGCTGGTATTTACATTGTGATTGTAATGTAGGAAGACAGCATGTGTGAACTTCGTTGTTGTAACCACAAGTTCGATTTCCGCCCAAAATTCAACAATGCACTTTGAGCTTATTATTAGTTAAATAAATTAAAGTATTCCCGTCGTGTCCTTTTTCGGAGTAAAAACGGATCGGCGGTGATAAAAAATACACGAGTTTCGAAGCCCGTAGCGTGAAAAACTGTAGAAATTTGTAATTGATTTACATTCATTTGATCTTACTGTTTTGGGCGCTAATATGGTTCACTTGACGCCTCCAATAGTGTGAATGTGTAAGTGGCCTTGAATAACGATTCATTTGAATTTCTCTCCGGACTATTTAATAATTATCAATTGGCTAATCAGACCATTAGAGTTGAGGCTGATTGAGATTCCTTTAGTTCTTCTTTTATACATTTAAGTAGTCATGACAGAAGGTCTCCCTCGTTATCCGCATGTTCGCTATCCTTTGTTCACATTTTTCGAATATCTCAGACAGTTTAGAATGTTTCTTAACTCGAGTTTGGTACCAATAAAGATATTGATGTTTTCAATTTCTCCTAATGATTCACTTAAGAACGCTCGTTTCTGGTATATGCGTTCGAACTCGTTGAGAACATATTACAATTGGGTACAATACCAATTGCATTATCTACAGAAAGTAGACCAAATGGTAGGTATATTATTTTATTTTTTTATAATAAATGGTAGGTATTTTGATAGTTATCATTAGCTCTTTAGTTGACTTCAGGCTTAACAGAGAGGAGGAGGAACATCAAAGTGAGAAGAATTAGGGAGGGAGAATAGAAGAGTGATTCACAGATATAAAAGAAACAGACACAAAGGCTCAGAAAGGGTAAGATGAGTACTGTGATAGAGGTCGAATATGACATACAGTGGGGTAATGGTTGTTTAAAATGAGAAGTCAACTGCCAGTCGATAGACTTTTTGCCGTATGATTATACGTTGCCCAGGGTGTACCACATGGAGGGAAGTCTATCCCACACCCCAATGGCAGGTATATTAGCACTTTTCAGCAAATGGTTTTAATTTAGGAGGTTTTATGATCGTTGTCCTCAAGAGAAGATGAAGATTTCCCCATACTGCTGCCATATTTCATCATAATTCCATATTCAATAGGATAACTTAGGGAATGGTGTTCGTTACTTTCAGATCATAGATATTTATTTAAGTCAAATGGCAGGCTACAATTGATTTCGGGCTCCACAGAGGGAGGGAACATTAAATTGAGAAATAGTCGAGATGGGAGAACAGAAGAGTGCTTTCCAGATGTAAAAGAGACAGAAACAAAGGTAGGGAAAAGGTAAGATGAGGTGAGTACTGTGGAAGTGGTTGAATATGATATGCAGTGAGGTCATGGTAGTTTGAAGTCAGAAGCCAACTGCCAGTTTATAGACTTTTTCGCCGTATACGTATATGTTTTCCAGGGTGCACCACATGGAAGTAAGTCTATCGCACACCCCAGATCATGAATATCGAATCCTAAACTTCACTTCAAAGATGATTGCCTTTAAAAGTTAGCCTTTCTCTCCTTTGAATTGTCTATATTACTCAATTGGAAAATGTCATTTTTTAATAACTTATAAGGCGGATTGACTTGATTAATGCTCCATCAAAGAGTAGTTCAGAGATATCAACCAGTAAAAGGGAATTCCTCAAAAGCTTTTATTATCTTTAGAGAGAATAAAATATTCATCAAAAATCATTACTATTTAAAGTTCGAAATGGCACTGACACTGCATTCAATGCGACAGAGCCTGAGAATTCAGCAATAAAATTGACTCTCATGATGGTTACCAAGCCATGGAAGGTGATAGCGTAAACACACCATTCTAACTCGTCCTGATAAGTAGAACAGGGTTCTGGAAATAGGTCACCACCTGCGAAAGCTTTTTATGGATTGGGGAAGGAGAGAGAGAGGGTAGGGAGAATGTCTTACCTATGACGCATTTCCCACACTGTTAAAACACACCTGGCCGAGCCAAGATGAATGGATGCTTATTCAGGTTGCTTAAATCACACAAAGACAGAGAGAAATGCTGTTTGCAGAGTGCGTTGGTGGCGTAGGTGTCACCTCTGTATTTCACACACATTTATTGACAACAATTGACGGCTAAGTATTGTGAAAGAGGTTTGTGCTAAAAATAGCAAACATTCATTGGATAATGGTGTTGGTTGGAGCCGAAACTGTATCCCCCTAGTTTTACACGTAAATTACAACGATCCACGAACGTAATTGATAACCTAGTAACTCACAAATTAAAGTATTTGCGCACTCTTTGTGACCAATAGGCACGCTTTATTATCCCTTAATAACTAAAATCATAACCCAATTCTGAAATGCTACAGATTTTATCTATTTATATAGCCACTTGATTCAAGTTTGAAATAGCGGGGTGGGTGATAGTCTTACCTCCACGTGGTGCACCCTGAGCAACGTATACTCACACGGCAAACAAGTCTATTAACCGGTCGTTGACTTCTGACTTCAAACTACCATCACCCCACTGTATGTCACATTCGACTACTTCCACAGTACTCACCTCACCTTTGCTCTACCTTTGTGTCTGTCTCTTTTACATCTTTGAGTCTCTCTTCTGCTCCCCCCCCCCTCGAACTTTTCTCACTTTGATGTTCCTTCCCTTCTGTGAAGCCTGAAGTCAACTAAAGGGCTAATGATAACCATCAAGACGCCTGCCATTCGATGTAAATAAATAAATGAAAGTTTGAAATACCTTGTAACGCCAATTGTGAAAATCACGTTACTGAAGTAGTTACCTTCAAGACAAATTTAAAAAAAAAGCTTTCAGCTTTCTAAATTTTACCAACAAAAGAGCGAATAAGTTGGTGAAATTGAGGGAGGGCTCTTTTTCTCCCAACAACCGCTAAACGCTTCAATCGTTAATTTACCAAGAGCGCATTTAAATGGAACTCACGACAGTGATAACGCCATTTGTCATAGCACCGCAACGTTATTACCATGACAACTCTCTTTCTCCCTCTCTCTCTCCCCCCAGTGAGTAGATTTATTAAGGTAAGGCCCTTCCAGGTTTATTAAAACTGAAATAAAATTTCGTTACTATTCGATTTTCGGCAAATTTGATAAATAATTAAGCCAAAGTGTTAGATTAAATGATACTTTTCAAGGACGGAATGAGCGGCATTGTTTAAAAACAAGTATAAAACTAATTTACTGCAGTATTTTTGATTAACTTTTCGTAGTAAAAATAGTGTACTGTTTGTGAGGAGTGGTCCATGAAACAGGCATTGATAAATTTGTCCATGGAATGCTATTACAACCTTACTGCTGCAGCAATATTTATTCCCCATTTACATGCGCTATTTATTGATTTGAATTCCGGATTTAAAGATTTTTTTGGAGAACCGATCTCCAAGGTAACAGTTGCTGCATTTGATCTAACAAACAAGTCAAGTATCTTCCTTCGTCTAAAAAAGATTTGAAAAACTTTACTTCATTGTCAACTCCAATATTTCATTTGGCTATTTATCCAGATCAGACAGGTTTATGTAAATAATAATACTTCTTAGTTCTGGTTAACACCAACTTAGATATGTAAACCACCGCGGCTCTCTAAGATTCACATGAGATTAACTCAACTTGTTCAGATATACTAATGCGATCATATTAACCCCCTACTTAAATCTACTGTTAAATTGCATTTCAATATCGCTTATGTGAATGAGTACGCACGAAACCATGAAAAGTTAAATTTCGGAACTTTAGACTTGGGCTCAATTAGAAAGAATTTTGTGGAAACGGGCATCTTGACGGACATGAGAAACAAATGATTTCGTCTGATTGAGTGTCATTCACTTTCTGTATAGCCTATTTTGCTGCCTTCCAATTTAATACGTTTTAAGAGCAAAAAATATTAATGAAATTTAAGCAATTAGCATGAGAAATAATATTAACACCAAATGAATGGCCATTTATGAATTCATTGTCACCGAAAAAAGACTATTTCTTCTTAAACTTGAAGGATTTATTTTTGAGCTATTCATTTCCTTGTAAGCGTACTCTATTTCAACATTAGCATAATGTCCTCATTTGCTACTGAATTTTATAAGACGAAGAAGCCAAAATGCGTCTCGGAGATAACATTCTAGGTTAATTGGAGTCTCGAAATGAGGAGGTGGCCGAAGGGATTAATTAGGTGGAGTGCACCAAAGACAAAGAGGTTAATGACATGTGGGGTGGGGGGATGGGGGGGGGTCGGAGATGATGATGAGATAAAACCGCGATGAATCAATGAAACACAGCGAATGTGTGAAGGTGATTGTGACGCAATCTAATCACCTAATGAGTCGTCGTTGCCGCCACCGAAATCTGGTGAGGGTGATTCATAGACTCAAGTTGTTTTTGTGCGGTTACATCGTCCGTGAATGAGGTCAAATGTGGCTCTGAGGTTATAGGCAGTCCTACAAAAAAATACAATCACGGCAACTGTGTAAGTAGTATGCAATGTGATTAAGAAATGTTTTGCCTAATTTGAAACGAACTGTTTGAACCTTCAATTGGATTATAGGAAACGCATAACAAGAAAATCAAACCGTACGCAAGCAACAAGAGCAGCAGATAGTTTTGGGGCTAATGGCATACTAGTTAAGATCTACCTCTAATTCCGATAAAAGTATTACGTTAAAATCTCAACCAAGTTAGTAAAAGCACTCCTCTTACAAAGCCGATGATCTTCTTGATGGGTAACAGAAAAGGCGCACTTTTCCTGGTTTGAAATGACAAGTCGCTAAGTTTAATATGCACACAATGAGCAAATGTGGTAGATAGACTTGGAAAGGAATAGTGGAGTGGGAGGAGAGAATAGGAATTTGGAGAGAGAAAAGTCACTCTGAGCTGTGATAAAGAGAGCTCATTGAGATACGATTAGGTAGATTTCGAGTCCTTTATTGGCTGATGAGTGTCGGAGAACTAGAGCGTACAAAGTATTTATTTATATCAAATGACAGGCGCTTTGATTGTTATCATTAGCCCTTCAATTGACTTCAGGCTTCACAGAGGGAAGGAACATCAAAGTACGAAAAATCAAGGGAGGGAGAGAGAGCAGAGGAGAGATTCAAAGATGCAAAAGAGATAGACATAAAGGCAGGGGAAAAAAGAGAGATGAGTACTGTGTAAGGAGTAGAATATAACATACAGTGGGGCCATTATAGTTTGAGGCCAGAAGTCAACTGCCAGTTTATAGACCTTTTTGTCGCATGAGTATACGTTACCCAGGGTGCACCACGTGGAGGTAAGTCTATCGCACACCCCGCGTACAAAGTATAAGTATTCGTAAACGCCTCTTCAGTCTCTTAACCTTGTTGTAATGGAGCCCTGGAATTTAAATGCTGATTTTGTGGGATAAGATGAGTCTACAATTCACACTTCTTATCATTTATGACGGCAAAAATATTATTTACAAAGATGAATGTTCTGTGAGATTGACAAATGAAGCTAAAATTGACAATGTGCCCATTTCCACGCTAACTATAGTGAGAGGAGAAATTTGTCAATTACCTAAAATTTGAGTTATTATGAACCTGGACTTGGGGTGTGTGATAGACTTACCTCCACGTGGTGCACCCTGGGCAACGTATACTCATACGGCAAAAAGTCTATTAACTGGCAGTTGACTTCTGACTTCAAACTACCATCACTCCACTGTATGTCATATTCGACTTCTTTCACAGTACTCATCCCACCTTTTTTCCACCTTATCTACCTTCGTCTTTGATACACTCTTCTGTCCCCCCCCTCTTGAATTTTTTACACTTTGATGTTCCTTCCCCTCTGTGGAGACTGAAGTCAACTAAAGGGCTAATGATAACAATCAAAACGCCTGCCATTTGATATAATAATAATGAACCTAGATGAAGATGTTAATCGTATTTATGGTCAGATGAATCTTCTCTGAGTTTAAATTTTCCGCCCTGTTATTTCATTAGAATAGTTGTGTTTCGACAGAACAACAAGCAGTGAAAGGTATGTGACATTTAAGGCTGCCTGTCATGCCACCCCCCTACCTTCATTATATTTTATCCGCTTGAATATTTAAAGACTAAAATTAGAATCAATTAAAAAATGAATGGGCAGGTGAAGTTTATTTGACTGGGAGAATGAAATATCAACATGATGCTCCAATAAAAGCTTACTGGACTTTTCAAAGTTTCATTAGTTAGTTTTTTGCGATCATAGATGTGCGTGTATGTCATTAAATTTTATTCGCAATATGTCAGCAGTAAAGTTATCGAAACATTAGCGGAAAAAGAATTGTTGAAAGTTTCAATAAGCTTAAGATATGTCAACAGGATTATCAAGACCACCTTAATGAAAGTTATCCAATTTTCCCCAATCTATTATTTGCTTGTAGTGAGGAAGAGAAATATTCTTTAATCAATCTACCGATAGTTGGTCTGCTCTAGCTAGAGTATTTGTTTATCCGATAATCAATAAACCAACGAGATAGCATGTTGTCAGTCAAATTGACCTTATTGGATAAAAACTCAATGAGAGATGAAATTGACTTGTTTTCCTACTCGCTACTGATAACTTTCATTTTTTCTAATCATATTTAATTATTTTAAGTTAAGAGAAAGAAAAATCAATTCGAATTATGGAGAACTTAATGGTCTCAAATCTTTAAACATCTTATTGCTAAGCGAAATTTTGCCCATTTTTAGCCATTTCTGATGATTTGGCAGCTGGTAATTTAAGGTGTTTTCCACTGGTAATATTTGCTAACGTCTGTTTCAAATAGTGTAAGAAGCCACTTTAATATCAATTCTTAATTTTGCATTTCGATAGGTCGGTTCTTATCCGCTGATGGTAAATTTATTCGCAATTAAACAGTTCATGGTATATAAAGGTATTCATACCTCATAAATGCCTAAAAAATAAAGCCGTGAAAGAGAACATATGATCTCATCGTTCTAAGTCATGCACCTTGATTCACTAACAGTTGACTAATTCGTTTGACCTTGGCTGAATTCTCGATGCCACTATCACCCGAATTTTATGATTTAAGCACCTGAGTTTACTGAAATCAGTATGATTTCAGATCAGGTTTCACTACAGATGTCAAGCAAACCCATGTAATTAAGTAACCTGACAGTTATAAGGTACTCTGCCTAACATTTTTTGAACTTTATTAATTGATTTAACTCATTCCCTGAGAGAGATGTTTCTGAAACTTGGTTAACCCATAATATCTGTTTATTTCATTTGCTCCTTCCCATCACCATTTAATGATTTCATGAAATCACCCACATGAACATGTCACACGGTAAATACATTTGGAAAATTGGGTTCATTAAAATATTTCACAAAGTGGTATATCGAACCTATGCATTTCAATCGGTTGCTTTCCGCGACTGATAATAGTAATAAAATATTCTTTTAATTTAACTGGGTGGATAAATTAGTAACAGAAATTTCGTTGAATGCAATCATTTGATAAATGAAAGTGACATGAAAGGAAAAAATGTTCTAAACTCATCATAGTGACATTTCTCTTTCAGAAATCCCCGTACTTTAAAGTCTCGCTATCAAAACCAGAAAACAAATAATTTTCTTGCCAGGTAACTCAAAATAACTTGGCAAATACTTAAGTGTAACAGACAGATCAAATCTATTGCGTTGGTAGCTCTTAACGACCTTGAATTTGGGCAACCCACAATATATAAGTAAGAGGTACAGTAAAAAATTTCCCATTTCGAAGCTATGAACTCATTTAAATTCTCTTTCTGCAAATAAGAATTCATTCGTTTTGTGAAAAGTAGACTGATATCGTGAAAATTAGATATTATAACAAGTCTTCTCAAATCCGCAAATTAAAGAAGGTGGAGAGGGGGGGGG
>UZAE01000264.1:0-28094 GCA_900617975.1 Rodentolepis nana | reverse complement strand
GGGGTGGGGGATGGGGGGAGGAGGAGGAAAGCGGGAAGCAAATGAATAAAATCTCGATTACCTTCGGAGAATTTTTACGAAAATAAATGCTCCATTTCCATCAGATATATCATCCACATAGGAGATTGACATTGTGCAATGTTGATTACAGAAATTCTGCTCAAATTGCTGCAAAGTCTTTAGTCACTCAGGTGCGCTTAAAATGACTAGTTTAATCTGTGAAAAGAAAGGTAAACCACTAAAATCACTCCTAGTTGCACCTCCGCACATGTGCACAAGATCGCTCCAGAGTAACTCAGATCTCAAGGTCATTCATCTCACATCTTTGTGGAGGGGTGCGCGTCTGATTGGTGACTTTACCTCATTTTAAGTTGCTGGATTAATTAATAGGGAAAGGTTGGAGAGTGTTACTCACATTCTGAAGAGGGAGTAGATGCGTTGAAAACTGCAAGTTTTCCTATTTGAAGGGGTGGGCTCTAGGAGAGGTATCGGCATTGAGTATTCTGTCTGCTCTCACTCTGAGACACAGAAATTTGTGATTCAGACATAGGTGGCATTGTGTGTCGCCAGCGGATCCGCAAATGTTGGTGGGTGAGATACCACTTGCCTTTAGATGATAGGTTGTCAAACAAGTAGTTCCGAAAACTAGTTTTACCAATACATAACTTTCCTTCATCTTTTATAAAGCAACTATTAGCACCTGCATTATGGCAGTTTAGAAATTTTGGTAGAGTGCTATTTCCCAATGATCGTTAATGCCAAACTATACACTAGGAAGACAAAAATTTAATTGAGCCCTTTACAAACAAATGGATGAGCGCAGTTCGTGTGAAGACTCGATGGGGGAAACAACTTTGTATAAGTTTTTTTCTTACTAGACAAAACATTCAAGGCTATTTATGGGCAATAAATGACATCTTATTGTTACAGTTAAAAAGTCTATCCTCGAAGCAGACAGAAATCACATCAGTCATCGAGTGCTTCGTTTTCCTCTGCATTGGAACGCTTGCAGGGCTACTGCTAAACCTGCAGTTTTCACTTTAAAATATTGACATTAATATTAAGAATTCATGTGATGATGACGTATTAAAAACTCTGGTTGAGGCCAATTATCTGTTTATTATGGAAAAGGTGTCGAGGCAACCCCACTGTTCATGACCAATTGTGCAATTGTACTTGAAACGCATTGGTGCATTGGGAGTTTGGTTTCCTCTTTATCAACTCCAACTGTTCGGTAGGGTTGAGTGAAGAAACATTTGTCCCTTCATTTTTTAAAACCATGAATTCATTCTCTTTTACTCGTAAATGCCATTGATGGCGAGAAAAGTATCGTTTTTTGACATCATTAGTGGAAAATAGCAATATTTCCGCCAAAAATCAAATCCCATTCCATCTATAACACCAATTCAGAGTTGGATCTTCTGTTACATCCTGTTGCGATGTAGAAGGAATACTCAATAGAGAAATGATGAAGCAGAGCGAAGCAGCTGCGGGCAGAATGTGCTGTTGTAGGCTATTTTGAAGACTAAATTAGGAATTAACAGACAAGCGTTCAAGTTTGTTTAAAAGAAAAAGTTGATAGTTCTTCAACATGCCAATGCCTGGTAGGACCCACAAAGCAAGAAGTACCTCCCAAAGAAATCGGTGGTTCCACCTCATTCTCAATATTCTATTATACTTCGCCTCATCCGACTCTCACTTCTCGTGTCCATACTCCAAGGGAAAACGAATCGAAAAAGCAGTTGAATTCGGAAGGCTTTCAATATAGCATTTTGGTTCAAATAGCATCATCTCTTTCAAATTTGAAACGAAAAAGTGCAAGGGAAATGGGAACTAGTTGTAAAGGACCGTGGAATTTGCGTCACAGTAATAGGTAAACTATTTAGGCATAATAGATTTATGGAGGTTGCCAACTTCATATTCATCACTCACTGTAACATTATCTTCACTAAAATGGAGTGTGTGATAGACTTGCCTCCACGTAGTGCACCCTGGGCAACGTATACTCATACGGCAAAAAGTCTATAAACCGACAGTTGACTTCTAACTTCATACTACCATGACCTCACTAAACTGGCAGTTGACTTCTGACTTCAAATTGCCATCACCCCAAAACCGGCAGTTGACTTCTGACTTCAAACTACCATGACCCAAATATGGCTATTGACTTCTGACTTCAAACTACCATCACCCCATTGTATGACAGTTGACTTCTAACTTCATACTACCATGACCCGACTGTATGTCGTATTCGACCACTTTCGCGGTACTCACCTCATCTTACCTTTATCTGTACCTTTTTGTCTGTCTGTCTCTTGCGTCTGTGAATCACTCTTCTGTTCCCCATCCCCACTTTTTCTCACTTTAGTACTCCTCCTCTCTGTGAACCCCGAAGTCAGTTAAAGGGTTAGTGATAACTATCATATAGACTGTCACTTGAAAAAAATGTTGAGTTAATGACAGGAAACACTTGAAGATCCCCCCCCCCCCCCCCTCCTGTTTGCAATGATAAGGAACATCAATCAACGTGCTTGTCCATGACGTCAGAGATCACGATTTCGATACGCTTCGGTGCACTGGATAATGCGTGTGGTGGTGGGGGGGGGGTTTAATTCTTCGGGGTTTTCTGGATAAAAACACGTTCTTAAGTAGACTTGGGTTTTGCTTTGTAATCTGAGATTATTGCAAAATTTCTAAAGGACAAATTTTATTTCACCTATGTGGTCTTCAGGTTCACTACCAATAAATGCACCGACGGAATGTTCTGAGTTTACACCTACTAGTGCACTTGAGGTCGATTTAGAGGCCTGTGTGATTTGTGCAGCTCATAGCCTATGGCAATATTGCAGTTTTATAAGCAGGAACAAATGCTTATCATTGATAATTTTCCTAAAGTTATTTTAATTCATCACAAGAATGACAATATGTTGAAACTAAGATTAAACGTCGTGTACTGACTTTTTATTGATTTGGGCCATTCTAATAAATGGTAATTCCACCCAACAAATGGATAATACCTGCTGTTAATCTGCCAACTTCGTCATAACCCTGGAAAGTTCAAGCAAAAAAAACTGAAGAAAAGCGTTTTGAGCCAGAGATTATCAGTTTCTAGTTGAAGCTCGGATTTGAATAATCTTTGTGGAAGTACTTCAATGCCCATGCCCACGCTAACCTATCGAGACGTGTAACCATGCTGACCGCTGGACATCCCTAACTCCTGTTGACATGCACCTCCTCAAAGACATCAACCTGAGAGTAGGCTATGCCAACTGACTTCCACCATACTTGGCAATTTGCAGTCATTAACACCCCTTCATGTCATTTTAAAGGCAATTTTCATCAAATTTATTAGGGCTCACACACATACTTTATACGAAGAGGAAATGGTAAAACGGCATCAAAATACAGGACAAGTACATATTTATATTAGATGTCATCATCATTTTCAACCAGCATTCCATTATATAAGCGGTCCCAAAAGAAAAAATGAAATATATAATGAGAAAAGATGGGAAACACAAATCACAAACAAGCTATCACAGTTTCTGATCAGTTAAAGGGGAGAGGGTAGAGAAAATAGATCAGATGGGATTACACTAACTACCCCCTTCAGTGTCACTCTCTTCAATGGGTAATTGAATCCGAACAGCTCCAACTGGAAGCTGTGGAATTTCAGGAACAGTTCGTTCCGGCACTTCGGATGACTGTGGACCTATAAACGCAAGATAAATAAGATAGATCAATTATCTGCTTATTAAATTATTTAAGTGAAAATTAAAGCTAACTCGTTGCAGCAGACGACAGAGTCGGCTCGTAGACGGTTACTGGAGCTACAAGAAAAGACAACCAATAGCAAACTCTTGATAAAGTACTCGATAAATGGATTTTACTGCAAAAATCAACACACCCGTTGAAATAGGAGGTGCATTTACGTCTGGAAAAGTAACTGGAGCTTGTTCTGAAGCTGTTGAGATAAAGGAAAATGAAGATTAAGCTGAAGTATGCAAATTTAGAAATACGAAAAAAGCAAGCAGCAAATAATCTTACGAATTTGAACCGATTCAGAGGGAGGCAGAGGAGATGGCGGTTGGGGAACATCCTGAGATACTTCAACAAGAACTTTTTCAGAAACGGGAGGAGGGAATAACTGGTCCATCAAATTAGGCATAAATCGGTCCAATTGTGAATAGGTCGTACTCCATAAGAGAGCATGTTTTGAACCTTCCGGTGCATCTCGAACCAAAATTGGTGCTGTATCCTGAGTTCCAGTATAAAGAACAAGCAATAGGTTCTTCAGTGACTCCCGTACTGCATCATTCTATAAAAAATAGGATTGACTGGTAGGTGGAACTGATTAAAAAATGACTTCAGCAATCTAAGCCAAACAAATCAAACGAACAAGTGAATCCGAGATATTCGCCCTAATATACTTCTCCATATAGGTCAGCATTCTGGACCAAAGTTGTAAAAATTCATCAAGAGCATATAGGGGACTCAGGTGCTGCAAAAATACTTTTGTCAACAGTGGAATGGCTCTCATTCGAGGATCTGTGTATTCAGCAAGTGCACCAGAAACAGTAGACCTTTGTGGAATGGGATCCGCACCAATAGCCGCAGTATTGCTTCCACCTCCGCCAAAGATGTTTGAAAAGAAGCCTCCGGAGAGATTACCCTGACTACCGACTGACCGATAATTGGACATAGAGTTTAGCATTGCTGGTTGATTAGGAGCTGAAGTATTTACAGGTTCATCAAAAGCAACGGTTTCAATGAAGTTGGTCAGAAGTGGGAATATAACCTATGTAAAACAATAGACAAATGATTTTTCTCTTCGTGCTACTTGAATGCTGATTTAAGTAGATTGAGCATACTTGATTGAAACAGTCTAGCCACTGTTCACCCGTGAGCACATGAAGAATTGGTGAAAGGAGGGCACGTTGAAGAAACGCTAGAGCATCTGCTCTAACGTCCCTTCTAGAGTCAACACAAAGACGTGCGATTGCTTGAAGGAGAGCTCGCCAACAAGCCGGCCATAGGCATTCAACGGTGGCGTTGACTTGGCTGGGAGGTTCTTTTGACGATTCACTCACCTGTTCATCTGTGGGTTTAGTCCATTCAGCATAGATAGAGGGAGCTCGGCTGAAGAGTGTATAAACCAGATCCAGAAGCTACAATCATAATACACAATAAGCTATCTAATCCAAATTTATGATAGTGTTTTACGAATTTACCTGAAGGGCAATTTGATTACTGAACGGATCTGGAGGTCGACATTCAGGGGATTCAAAGACCAAAGGGGAAGAACGTTCGTTATTTGTAATTGACGATGTTTTTCGAATAATGGAGGGTTTTGTAGGCATCAGGACAGCTTCAACAAAGACACGAAGCGTGTGGACACAGTACTAACCAGGCAAAATAAGTTGATTAACTACTGATTAAATATAAGTAGAAATAGCATTTTCTCGAGAGCTCACCTCGATGTTATTTGGGGTTATGTGGGTCGCATCTCGAACAACGAAAACAATAGAATCGCAAGCCTTTTCCAGGGCAAACGAGTCCTGAAAAGCAATCACAATTGGCAAACGAAGTCGAGAAGATGATATTAGGGAGCTTCCGCGATTCATGTATTTCTTCTTAGATGCTTCAGTTGTAGCTGGAACTGGAGATTCCCGTGTAGTTACCTTTTCTGAATCTGACTGACCTTGGTTCTTATCGACGACATTGACAAGAACCCAGGACTCGACTCCGCCTACAATGCTGGAAGGTGGGATTTGGCGACGCACTTCTGTTACTGTGGTGCTTTCATTGTCACTGACGCAATCTCGTGTCGACAACTGAGAGCTATCAGCAATTGAATCTGCTGCTACGTTTTGAAGACTAGAATCTAAAGAAGAATGCATGATGAGAATTTTAGGAAGCAATAATCTATCAGAATTTCAACTCCAGCAAAGAAAGTAGAACATGTGCGAGCCTCACTAACAAAATCAGCCGAATAAATTATCAACAAGCATTCTTCCTAGACATGGAGTAAACTAGTATTGAATGCTCTTCAAATCGGAGGAGAAAAAGATATAGAGATCCTAGTCGGAAATATAAGTATTTTAAAATCTAGAAGATTGAAATCTTAACTTACGCAAATGAGTAATCATTGTAGCATCCCGCTCTCGTGCCATATCGAATCCTTGTAGCTCCTCCGGCATGATTGGGAAAGCTCCAGCACCGCAAACCTCTAATAGACTCAGAATCAGCTCCCAATCCCGAGGAGAGGGGATTTCCATGGCCACCGTACCACCTTCCTCTCGAAACATGGCGTCAATTCCACATACAACTTGTCGAGCAACTGAGCTAACTCCATTTGATGTGCAATCTGGATATGCTCCAGAAGAAAATTCGGAGGATTTAAAGCGATTAAGACGTTTGTTCGGTGTGGCTGAGGGGTTAGAACCAGGGGAAATTTGGGGACTTGGTCGTAGGAGGTATGCTCCACGTTCTTGGAGAATGGCTAGGAGGCAGGCGAAGATCTGCAAAAAATGTGCACAAATAAAAGTAAAGAACATGACAATAGTTAAGTAGAAAATAACAGCTGAGACTCCCGACAAAGTATAAAGTAAAAAACAAACAACCACTTGATTTAGCAAGTGTGAACATATAAAATATCCAGAGGCTAGTGTTAGAATCCTGACCTTGTGTACTGCAGTAAACCCTTTAAAAGTAAGCTCAAAGGGGTTTTATGGGAATTAGATTACGCAGAAATATCAACTCTACGTTCTAGGCAAGATATCGGCTGTGAGAAAAGCTAATTTGGAAACAGTTGCATGAAAGCTACGCTGCAATGACATCGAACGAAAGCTCCGATCATCAGAGAACATGAGTGGAGCAGCATTCCATTACTTCACTAGCTTGAAAATCGTATTCTCATATTTCACTTTTTTACTAGCATTGCTCAATACAATTTGGCAAGCAATTCAATGATAGCGCACACCAATGATAATCAATTTTGAGATATACTTCGACGGACTCACATCCGGACGGGGTAGCCCCTCAGTCTAGTGACCGTCAATAGCATGCGAAGTAGCGTCATTTGGCAGTTATTTGACTTATTTAAAGTCTAATGCTTAGAGAAACAAGCTACATTTTATTATGCCAATGAAAAGCAACAAACTTAATGTGATATTTCCAAGCCAAGCAAGAGATAATTTAAATATTAGAAAACTAACTGAAAGTACCATCAAGGCCACCAACCGTTTTAATACTCGGACTAAGTTGACACGAATGACAACAGAGGACCTAGCATAGATACAGGGTGTGGAACATCGTAGGAGGCCAGTAACTCACACTCAGCTCGAGAGGATTGACCTTGATGTTAAGATGGTGGCGTCCTCTTTTTTATATCTCTTAATATTCCTTAGGAAATATTTCCACCAGAAGTATACTTGCACTTTCCTGTATGATAGTAGCGTATAAGTTAGGTACACAAACAGTTTACATGCGAAATAAGGTATTATGGGAAATATAAGGGACATAAATAATTAACATTATTTCATCAAGAGGCAATAGACTGCATGATATTTAACTCCTTGACACAGTGGGAAACGCCACAAACAGATCAGCTGAACAAATAGTTTCGAGTAACGTTGACGAAAAATCAAATAACACTTTATGATGTTGAAAGATAAATATCCATGCGTTCCAAAATGTTGTCTACGGTATCAATAATCATTATGATATTATTATATCGATTTACAATGGCACCGGAAGTGTTTGACTCGGCTAAAAATGTCAAATTATGCCTTGAGAACAATCTGATGTCCACAAGTGGTCCGTTTTTAGAGGAATTAGCCAATTGAGAGGTGGTTATATGAGCGTTGCTAAAGTTCAGTTTCCCGATCACCATAACCAATTGTTTACCATTGTTAACTGAAACTTATCAGTTACTGCTGAAGCAAATCGTCGAATCTTAGTTTTCGGCTTTATTTTGAGACTCTAATTTCCATCTTTAGCGGTTAAATTTCAGTCCTAAATACTGAATTCGGTGACATGGGCACCTATTACTCAAACAGACTGGTGATCCTGAGAACATTCATCGCAACAACTGATGACCCCTTCGCAACCAGCATCATAAAATCTGAAAGTTTTCAATAAATTACCTTAATTTATAGATAAATAAAAAATTAAGAAATTTAAAAAAAAAACAAAAATAAATAGATTAGAAGTGCAAAACTCACTTGAGTTGCCAATTCTTGCTGCCTATTAAGTAGGCGTACAGCTAATCTCAGCATTCCCGCTACGATGCATTCAATAAGGCAAGTGGGCTCTCGAGCAGTTCGTAGAATCTCGACGAGCACACCACACACCATCATCCAGAGTTGATCAATTCGATCACGATTGTAGAGAAGGACCTGAAGAAGCAACTCTAAGCAGAATACTTGGCTCCTTTCACCTCCTATTGGAGTTTCCGGGCCAACAGAATCGTAGGCATCTACACCTGTGCCCCCATTAGTCAAACCGTAGAGGAGTGCCTAAGGAGGAAATACAGGTACCATTAACGTGGGTAATGAATTGTAGCATCAGTAGCCTTATTTTCAGCTCAAGAGACTAAATATGTAAAGAAAAATGGAACCAGAAAAGTACATACCTTAATGAGCTCCTGTAGCGACTCCAACATCAAAAACTTTGATTCCTCGAATAAGCCTCCAATCTGACACTCCTCAACCGCAGCTTTCGCAGTTTGAAATGCTGTGAAGTCATCATCATGACCTGTTTGAGGAAGGATGAAAGCAGAAGCATTTGAGGCATCGATAAGTCGAAAGAGGTCAGTCGCTGAGGTGAAACATCTTGGAGGAACTTGTTCAGATGTTGTGGGATTTTCATCCGAGCAATAAACGCTTTGTTGTTGAATATCAAGAGGCTCTTCCAACGGTGATTCTGAAGACTGAGGTTCCAAGCTGGATGAGGATCCAAGCGTTAAGTAGTGATAAAATGAGCCCAAGACACCCAGATCAGAACTAAAAGAATAGAAATTGGAAAAAAATAAAACATTTTCCAACCATTATTTGATAAAGTAGACCGATTGCAAAGTCCAGCTAATATCAACCATTGGCTCTGTAAATTCAAAGATGGAAATGGCACCACCAAACACTCTTTTAAAATAGGCAACTTTGAGGGTATGACCTTTTCTATTATCTCATGAATACAAAGTGATGAGTAAAATGCAGGATTCAAACATGTATAACAGTTTAGTTCATAATACTGAGGTCATGAGGGCCTTGTGCGCAAATCGACGCCAATCGCAACTTGAATCGTACAGAAATGACGGCTTCAGGATAAAAAAACTCAAAATTTCATAAATTTCTTCCAACCCCTTAATAAATCCAATGTTAAGAACTACGTAACCCCGTCCTGAATTACAACGCCAGCCTGACCTTTCAACTTAATAAAGTCAAGTTCAATCTGGATATAGATTAGACATACAAGGAATAGAAGATCCAATCTCAGAATTGCATGCATGAGCCAGATTAAGATACTCCGATCTCTTAAGGTGGGAAAGCAGAAGAGCAACTTTCTAAAAATAGCAAAAAATACTAGGACTCCGCCATTCAATCTAATTGTTGTGGTTAAGTACATTGGCGTAAAACAATCTTAATGGAGTCCGGTAGGGGGGTGGGGGGGGGGGGGGGGGGGGGGGGGGGGGGTATAGAAACCTGTGCAGTGGATGCACACAATATGAAAGAAGACGGTGTCGCCATGTATTTTTACAGTATATTCCGCTCTTTAACAAGCGAGGAACTAGGTTAAAGTATTCCTTCTGGAAAATATCTACCTAAGAAGGTTCGAGACCAAAATTTGGAGAGGGGACATAAAAACTACGACGTGGATAAATGAAATGTTATAAGTAAAATAAAGACCTATAAAGCCAATTTGGCTAATTATACAGTAAGAGATTTAATGAGTTACAACAATCCAACTAGCACATAATTTGTGGAATTCTAATGCGATTCAACTTACCGACCAGTTTCATTCATATTCTCATTCGATACGCCATAATTTGACGTTGGACCAGCAAGATTCGAGGGCAAAAACTGGGGAGAACGAACCAAGGAGGGTAAGAGATTGGCGTGCAGTAGCCTGAGTAGACAATCCAGTAATAAGGAACGCCACCCCTCTCTAAGCATATCTCCGTGTGCAGCAGCCAGTGCAAACACCAACCTCGTAGCCATTTGTGCCTTTGCACTGCGTCCCAAGGCAACACCAACAGTCTCTGGACTCTAGAAGAGAGGAATTAACAAAATTAAATGGACGCAAACAAACTATCAATGCGATTTAAGAACAAACCTCAGTTGGACTTAGGAGAAGAGTGAACTTGGCAAGAGAGATAATGAGATTATCAAACACCTCAGTCAGGCGGAAATGAGCTGCAATTCTAGCGCACCGAACAAACCCGGCCATTGTTTTCGCCTGTAAAGCAGGATCTGTTGTTTTGTCGAGTACAAAAGAGAGAGCAGCCACGGTGGAACCCCAAAGCATTACAAAGAGATCCGAGTCGAAATGTCCAGGAGGTAGGTGGAGATAGTGTGCAAAGCCAGGTTGGGAACTACGACGTGCTAAACACTTAAAAACAAAAGGAATTCCGATTATGATGGAGGGGAGACTGATATACGATTTGGGTAGAGATATACTGCTTACTTTCCATAAATAGTTATCCCTCACAGCTCCAGTCTGTTCAGAAGGCATGACAATCTCTCGATTGCGTATACTCTCGTAGATAGCTTCTATCAAAGATGGTTCAAATTCTCCGCCCCCATTCATACCCTTCAAGTTCTTCTTGAAGTCTGCACACGTCATGGGTATATTTTGACGACGGGAATTGGGGTTGTGTTGATCTGTGTTGAGCATCAGAATGGCATATGAAAGAGTGAATGCAGCATCAGAGTTGAAGAAGGGGCCGTCGTTGGCTTGAAACCACTGTTCGGCGAAGGATTCCATCAAGTGTTGAATGAGTGGAGCTTCACCAGGAATACGGAAAGCTTCAAGGTAAGTTCGAAGTGATTCGTCAATCCGAATACCTTTGAAGTTGAAATGCCTAAAAAGAAGTGACTACAGATGTAGCACAATTGCACAGTCATGTTTATATGAATCGCCAGTCTGAAAATTATAGCGACTCAAAATAATTACTGCATTTTTAAGACGTAAGCCAAAAAATTGTGCTTTTGTCAGTCATCAAAAGTTGAAATCGGAACAAATCACAAATAAGAACACACACACACATAAACTACTCAGTCAACGTAGCAACGTCAAGTACAATAAAATAAAAGAAGAATGACAGTTTTTTCCGCTTCTAGATCACTTAAATTTCAGTAAGGAAAAAAGGGTAGAAAGGACCAAAACATCAGCTAATATTTCAATTGAAAGTAATTATGGGGTGTGCGACAGACTTACCTCCACGTGGTGCACCCTGGGCAACGTATACTCATACGGCAAAAAGGTCTATTAACCGGCAGTTGACTTCTCACTTCAAACTACCATGACCCCACTGTATGTCATATTCAACCACTTTCACACTACTCATCTTACCTTTTCTCTGCCTGTCTATTTTATACCTTTGAATCGCTCTTCTGCCCCCCCCCCCCTTTCGACGTTTTTTTTCACTTTGATGTTCCCTCCTCTCTGTGAAGCCTGAAGTCAACTAAAGAGCTAATGATAACTATCATAAAGCCTGCCATTTGACATAAATAAATAAAGTTAAGATTTCAAAGCAAAGTTGGAAAGTCTGAATTCCATAAAGAACCTTGAATATGACTGATATAGCAAACAATCAAAAAGGTAAATTAAATATGCAAATGGTTTGATAATTCGAAATTCGGCACAATATTTAACGTTCAATTTTGGCAAATCGATGCTCGAAGGTGCTAACACACTGATATGAATGACTGATTGTACTGATTAATCCTGATCAAAATAGAGTTGGAAAATTGCAAGTTTCCTATTATTACGATACCGTTGGATAGGCTTGGTAAACGTCATACACTAAGAAATTATTCTCCCACTAATTAAAATTAACTATTTGAGGACGCACGATGGCTTTGCAGGGTACTTGATATCACCACAAGATTAAGTGCTACAACGTGGTTTAGATAAATAAGTTAAAAAGATTGTGACCAAGGTGAAATACCCGAAAATGGTAAGGAATCGGCCTTCAAGTACAAAAAAATTATGGTATTGCGTAGAAAGCCACAACATTTGTCCATGAACCATTGGTTAAAACTACGGTAATTAGAACCATCAAAGCAGTCAAATACACATAGTTGTTCTTACTTCTGACTAATTTTGAAAACGACGGGGCTAGTAATCTAGAATCTCCAGGGTTGGCGCTTTACACATTAGACATTCTAATTAGTACCATATTGCAGACATTCCAATTAGAAGTAGAGGGCGTTAATCGTAAGACGGGAGAGGACTTCTTAATGAAGTGAGAAACGATGCAATCGAAAGACAATCCGTCATAAACGTATCTTCAGCAGTTGGGAAAAAGTGTAAGTTAAACTCACCGAACGAACGCCGCTAGAATATCTGAGTTTTTGCGATTGGACAAGAATTCGCCAATAATTTTCTTGTCCAGCCGAGGATTTTCGGCCAAAAATGTAGCCATTTCAACCGCATCAAGAGGATCGGCGAGAAGACCATTCTTCTGTAGAAAAGCAATTCCGTCTTTGGGCATGAGATTGAAACGATCAGAACCGTTCATGAGGAGCTAAAACAAGGAATGGTGCGTGAGTGGGCATACTTCAAACTTAGACCTAGAGAAAAAGATTGAATAGTGAACGACGAACTTTCTTCCGAGTCTTTTGGAGAACTAAAGCATCGTGAGTTGGGAGATTAGAAGAAGGATTCCAATGACGGTTTGGTCGTGGCATTGAAGTCCTACAATTTGACGATTTTAGACGGGTCTACAAAAAATGCGTAAATGAAGATGATAACGGATAAATTTTACAGAATAATGCTCAGGTTTTTTACTCCACAGGCTTTAAAGGTGTACACGCACTATATGCTTTCCCGTTAAAATTTTAAACCCTTCTTCATTCATACGCATGATGATAAGGCGAATTGATGATGATTTGAGCCCACCTAAATCAAGTAAGAGGATCACTGGTATCATGGTGATTCTCGCTAACCGTCAAAATATAAGAAGATTGTGATCGTTGCTCAATATCCCTTCAACAAAATGAAGAGTTTCACATGAACTAGGGAATTTTAACAGAGATAATGAGACTAATACTGTGACTAGAGGAAAACAACATCACAGTCCCATCGCAGTTTTAATACACCGTCGCCTTTCCTTCCTTCGTTCATTTTGTCCTTACAATAACTTAAAACTAATGATTTTTCCCAATACGTGTCCCATGTTTTAACTCTAAATATAAAAACAAAAAATGAATGATTTTACAGGACTGAAGTATGTGATCATCTCATTAACTAACAGGCTCAACTTTGGACAAACCGTTTCTTGATCCTTAATGAGAAGATACAAGATAAATAAAGCTGCAGTGAAGCACTTCTACAGAATTATACAACAGAGATTCATTGCTTTACTTAACCGGGCCACTAACTTTGCTGCGGAAACAAAAAAATATTCCAATTTATCAACATTGAAGCATGCTCTCTACCTTGGAGTTAGAAATTAAAAAGTTAACTTACAACACCTTCCTGAGCACCTTCTTCAATCGCCGCCCCAGTTTGAACATCAATGGCATCAACCACAGACAACAGAGCATCCAAAGCCAGAATATTCATTCCCGATAGCCGATTATTACTCGGATAGGCATTCTTAGTCAACATTTCCGTGATATCATCAAAGAGATTCGAGCAGTATGGATCACAATCATAATTTACGTAAATCTCAGCTGCAAGTCCAGGTAGAAGGAAAAGCTGTACAACTGCATCCAGAGCCATTTCCCTCTGTTCATAAGTGATTCGATCATTGTCGTGAGAGATAATGGCTATAAGACGGTGAAAGTAAACTTCCAATTGAAGTTTCAAATGAACCCTAAGTGATTCGAATAGAAGAAAGGAGAGGCGGAGAGTAGAGGCGAAAAGGGATATCCGTTCTTGAAAGAGAAGCATCATCAAATACTTGGTCAAGTCTGTTGCGACCAAGCGGAGGATCGATGGACACGCGTGAAGGAAATCAGCTCCAGTTTCAAAAGCTACTGCTAGAAGACCCAAAGCGACTTTGATAACATTGTCCTGTTGTTCTGGATTCAGAAGATCAACCAGTAAGGCGAAGAGATTATGAACTGCTTGCAGGTTGTATGGGCGACAGATTTGTTCCTCTGAAAGTGAACTCTCTAAAACGTACAAAAAATAAATCTAAAAACGGAAAAGGAAAGCAACGAACTTATATGACGGGAATAACAGCAAATCCCGCAGTCACTCCTTAAAACACAAAGGATATGCCATTCAACACCTACACAATCTCTGCCAAGTGTTCAAGAAATCAGATAAATCGGAGTCTGGCGTAATAAAAACTCCTTTGAAAAGGGAGAAATAAGAATGATCGATTCAACTCCTCTGAGATCCATCATGTTTAAATTATTTTAAGTAGTACTAGCTAGCTCCTCCTGGTTAATGGAAATTAAATAAATCGAGATGGTAAGACCAACTTACCACTCAATCAACTGGTCAATAAATTTTGAATAACCATTGAGCAGTGTAGCACCTTACGCGTCTAACATTAAAATGTGGGGGGTAAGACAGTCGTCCTCGACTGGCATTGGACTGTTCAACTGTCTTGTTCAGAAGCTTACCCACGATTGTACAACTACAATTTTTTTCTTATGAGTCATAATTGAGATTTGCATTTTTATCGACACGATATACTAACCTTCAATGGTATGGTTTTCCCCCACTTCCTCACCAATTTCTACTTTGAACGAAAGGGGAGATGCTGACAGTGGAGATTGGGGTTGGGAGGATTTAGAAAGATTAGTTGCCAGTAGATCCTGGTGGGGATCTTCCACTAAGTGATCACCCAGACTGCAAATGCTTTCATCACGACGTGGTGGATTTGCCTCGAGGGAGCCTGAAAGAGAAGCGATAATTCGATGACTATAGAATCCAAACAAAAAGACTAAATGCAGTTCCAAAACCGACAACAATGAATATTTTATACCATTACAACGGATAAGTGAATATCAGTGAGCGATCCATTCAACAAAAAATAGAAGCGAAATATGAATTAATAACGTATGGGGGGGGGAGGAATTAATAGACTTAAACAGACCGAAATCGAATAAATAGCGAATATAGAAACTTCGACAAATATCTTTCAGTTATCAAACCCCATTCAGGCGTATCCTTGCAAACACACATCTACATGATAATATGAATAAATTTGACTGTCTCTCGACAAGAAACGGAAACTAAGGTCTCAAATGCAGCTTCAACTCTAACCAATAGCAGTGCTGTTGTAGTACCGACACAGTGATTACTGTGGTTTGCCGCAAAGTCCAGTGCATACAAAACAGCCCATTGGGTTGAGATCTGCGGGGGGAGTGGAGTTCAGGGGCTAAAAATACATTGCCACAGGTGCAGTCGTAAGAATTGGTTGACAACCAGTCTTGACATTAACTTGAAGTGTGCCAGTAGGTCCAATCCTGTTGCCACCACACATCTGGTTTATTATTGGCAACCCTCGTTCGTCGTTAGCCAGGGCTCTACAACTACTACGTTGGCCACCAATTTCACATGGGGAGCATATCATACCACCATCAGTGGTGGATGAGGACACACCAAATTGGGCAAATTGAGGCCTCATGACTCAGGAAGTATCTTCTTACTCAATGCAAGGCAAGTAATCTCATATTCTTTGTGGTGTGCTTTTGATCTTGTCAAAATTTCCCCTCATCGCAAGAGAAACGAATTGTTGGTGCTTCAGCAGAATGTTCCAGTTTGCTAAGATGCTTAATCGGCTTTATCGGTCGGCTATTTT
Organism: Rodentolepis nana; assembly: GCA_900617975.1. Taxonomy (NCBI): domain Eukaryota; kingdom Metazoa; phylum Platyhelminthes; class Cestoda; order Cyclophyllidea; family Hymenolepididae; genus Rodentolepis; species Rodentolepis nana. Next base: position 12,109 of record UZAE01000264.1, on the reverse strand, counting down.
GGATGCGACTTCCACTGAGAAGTTGGCCTCTACGACGCTTATTTGTATGAGGACGTTTGATCTCCACTACTTCTAATCTTCAACTATTATTATTATTAGGAAGGAAGTAAAACTTTCACAATTGAAATAATTGCGCAAATTTTGGATTGGCAATCGAATCAGTGATGTATTACTTTGCAATGCCAATTTAAGCTTGTATTTATATATTACGGGAGAGTTTAGATACCCCCCCCCCCTTTGCTCTACCATTACATTAAATTAAGGGGATATTTAAAAGAGCACTACCATGAGAGAAGCATTACCCCAATTGCACTTGGTTAAGAAGCATATTGAAGTTGCTCCTATAAAAGAGTTCGCATTAACCCCCTCCCCTTTTTCGACTTAAACCAATACGGACTACAATACATGCTATTTCCACCACTAAATATGCACCGATGAGCACCAATATCATAAATATGACAGTGTTATATCAACATTACCAGTTCTAAGCAATATATTATGACAAACAGTGAGACCACTTACCGGCAGTTTTAGTCTCTTCTATTTGGTTAATATCTACAGTGTCTGAAGATAATTTTGTCGAGGTTGGTTGAGGGTTGTCTTGGTGAATCGCTGTTCGTTGACTGCTTCGGTGGCTAACGGGAACTGATGTTTCGTCGATAGGTAACTATTAACAAAAAAAAGAATGTTTCATTTCAAATACTGTTTATTGCAAGTTGGAAGCACTTTAAAAGCGAATGATACGAATTAAATCCGCTTCGATGCATGTGAAACGGTAGGTTGATATATATTATATAGAGTTTACCTCTATATATGAGTCAGTAATCGGTGAACCCATTTATAAAGGCGTTCATTAACACTCATATTGAGTAGAGAGCGACATCATAGAAGCGAAAAGTAAAAGATATGTAATTACTTTCTCCATGATACTCGCGACCTGGAAGTTGATACATTTTTACATTTCCGCCGCAATGCTGGTATATTTGACGTTATAAACGGTATTTTAAAAACCAACTGAAGAAAATTACCTACCCAAATTAAACAGACATAAGAATAAGTAATCACTAATGGTGAAGCCCTTACTTGATAGTCCGGAATAGAAAGTTCGATTTGCTAACAAACCTCAAGTCTAGATGGCCACAAAGATAGAGGCAAGAACAATTATCTCTTAAAGCTGTTTTGAATAATAACTAGAACTTACAAATCCTGAAATAAAAATTTAAATATTACATACCGAGCACTATTGTTATTGCAAGAAAGTCTCGAATCCATTCCCCGTTTACCTCTATTAATCAAAACAGTTAATCGTGCTATGTAGCCTATCCGTAGGAGTTGACTACGTGACGTCTAACACTATTACATACGAAACCGGGTATGAAACATCCCCATTTTACCTGAGTGACAAAAAAAATTTCCCATAGTTATCATAAATGCATATTAATTTAGTCTGCCTTAATCGGATAAAAAGTATTATTTTATCAAATACAATTTTATATAATATTGTCATACGCGAATTCCTCAAATTCTGATAGTTTAGCCAAACACAATAAAAAAGCATAGGTTTCGTGTTACTTCGAGGGATAAAAAGTAGTGCATTTATGCTTCCTGGACCCTCAAAGATCAAATAACATCAGCACAGTGGTCTTAGTATATAGGCGACTTAACACCTCTCAAATTCCATTGTTACTCACGACTCAGTAACACAGTAAAATAATTATCATATGTGGAACCATGTATTTATTTGGTGTTTTGGCCGGGGGGAAGGTCAAGCGAAACATTTTTCATTTAATAGCCAACTGCGTAAGTGGCGCAGTGATCAACATTAGTGTCTTCAATATCAGGGAGCACTGATCCCAACCTAATAGGTACACAGTCAATCAAGAAAGCAGGGTCAGAATATGAGTACCCATATAATACTAGCTTACTGTCAAAGATGAAAGCTTAGGTAAAGGCCATATTGATATAAAAGAGCTAGCATCATTTTAAAATGGTTACATGAATTTCTAGAGGAAATATTAATATCAAAGTCTGGGATACTAACAGTTTTAAGGGAACATAATTAATTAATAGCATAAAAACAAAATAAACGTAATAATACAAGCGCAACCATTAGTTACAGTGTAAATATATGCATTAATATTTGATAATAAGTACCAAAGGTGGGTGTTATAACTATCCAAAATTCAAAATAGAAGCCATTACTATATGAAAGCAACATTTAAAGTGGAACATGAAGTATAATTAAAAAGCGTTGGTATGAGAATGCGGAATTTTCAACCCAGAAATGATATTACTGTTGTCAAATACTTAAGTCTGCTTTACCTGGTTGTTAGTTCCCGCAGACAAAATAAGAGCAGGTAACCTGGAAAAGAACAACTGGACTATTGAAGCCAGAAACTGTTCTGTAGTTCGTCTTAGTAATTCGGATAGCTTTGTCTCTAAACATATTCTTAGTCCGTTCTGAATAATCTCGTAAACCATTTCGTTGGAAAGATAAGCTCCTGAAGGAATAAGGAGAAGAGTTCGAAGAAGATGGACAATTTTCATGAGAACAACCTCATCGGAACTCGGCCGACTGCGAATGAAACGAGCTTGAATAGTTGCCTCAGCAATGGCTCCAATAGCAATTCCAATGCTATTTTCTGAAGCATTTTGAGATCCTGGTCGGACTTCAAGAAGTCCATATGCAAGAAACTTTTCAACTGAAGATAACGCTATTCCGGTTACTAGACCAGTAGCCGATTCAGATCGGATCACATCAAGGAAGGGTGTTAAATAAGTAATAGGATTGAGAGATTCTAACTCTAAATGGGAAAGTTATAATAGTCCAACTTATACCTGGGGCCTCATTCAGAGTATTTCGTAGAGTAACTAGACTATTTAGAAGGGCTCGCTTCGACTCTTCTTGCGAGGGACGGAAGTTGGAGCGAGGACTGCATCTAAACGAAGTAATCAGGATTGATACCTCTGATTTAACTGTGCTTAATGCATTCGGAGGTGCCATTTTCCACTAATTCTACAAAACAATATAGCATTTGGTCTTCAGGATAGATATCAATATACAGAGGTTCATCATAATTAAAGGTGATAAAGTCTACTTAACAATTTAAATGTTTCGGTTATAAATAAATTCTCCAGACAAGGCCAATAATGCACAAGAAAGTTAATAAATTTATGCATATTTATATGATGACCTGTAAAAGCCTTGCGGATTTGCACACCAATTTAAGAGAGTGCGTCATTCGTGGTTGAGAAAATTTTAGACGATAGAATGATTAAATTTATCAAATATTTCTAATTTAAAATTGCATTGTACTTAATATTTTCTAATGCAAAGTTATCAATTTCATACGATTTTTGTATTCATTTGAAAGGAAAATACTATTCATTTATCTTCTCTGAATTAGTGGTAATTTATTTTTAGGACCATTTCTAAATGCGTTTTCTTTGCTATTAAAATATTAATATTTTTCATATTTATTCTCCTAACTTAATTAGAATTTGGACTTTTGACATGTTTCTACCCAAAAAACCGAATCCATTTTTAACATTTATTTGCCTCATTTATTAATATTAATATTGCCAGGGCAAAACCACATTAGTCGGCGTTTGATTTTCGCAAAGTATTTTAATATGGAGTAAACAAACTAACTTAAAATGATAAGATCCATATGAAGCTTTAAATCGCATTTCGTATCGACGATGTGTGGTGTGCGATAGGCTTGCCTCAACGTGATACACCCTGGGCAACCTATGCTCATACGGCAAAAAATCTACCATGACTCTACTGTATGTCATATTTGACTACTTCCACATTACTTACCTCACCTTTTCGCGACCTTTGCGTCTGTCTCTTTTACATCTTTAAAACACTCTTCTGTTCTACAACCCACCCCTCTCGACTTTTTTACACTTTCATGTTCCTTCCCTCTGTGAAGCCTGATGTCAGCTTAAGGGCTGATGATAACTGTCAAAACGCCTACCATTTGATATGAATATAGTCGCTGTTCCAATCAATTGAAATTTTGTTAACATTGAGCTTTAGCAATGCAATAGCATTATCTTAAAAGCCTCACTTTAATTCCTAAGTTTCAGCTTTAAACTTTTCCAGTATATACCAAGTTTGCAAACAAATTCGTCTACTTTACATTTGTCAAACGGTAATAATTGCTTTATTACCCCGGGTTGGGGCAATATAATGTACTTAGTGAAATACTTTCATTTACCACTATTTTGACTATTGAAAAATAGTTCAAAAAGCATTATAAATCAAAATTTTACTAATTCTTAATAAGGTCAGTTGAAAATATGCATGTTGCCTTATTGTTAATTTCCTCAGTTCTTTTTTAGAATTTCAAATGCATACGCTGATTCTTCAATTTTGAAAGAGATAAGAAATGCGTACTCGAGCATCGTTTGCTAATTGAACCTATATTAAAACTACCTTTCATTATGTTTTGTGTCCCTACGTCAAATAGAGATGTTATGTTCGTGAGTTTGCAATATTTTGTCGGAATTTAGACATGCCAGATTCAAAGTTCACTTTAAGATCGGACAATTTAAATTAGTCCTAAACTGATCTAGTTACTTTCGATTTTGAGTCTATTTCCTAAACGGCCATAAATTACTTATGTTTTATGAACGGTCTAAGTCTTGTATTGAAGATATTCCTGGGTCAATATACTAACCGCAATTTGTGGTCAGATATTTTTTTATATCATATAAAACTAATCTACCATCTTCGTTAACATACGACTATCCATACAGATATAAACTGCCACTCTAAATACCCATTTCTATTAATCTGGAATTGCCTTTCAACAACACTACCAGAATATAGGGTTGGAGCTCAACTACATTCACTAAAACCTCTCTTTTGTTTTTCTTGCTTCTTATCCGCTAACCGATAATCAGATGTGTGCTATTGATATTGTAGTACCGAGTTCGTTGACTGTAGAAAGCACTAATTATGGGACTCATACAGTCACTCGAAAATTTTTAACATTATAATCTTATACAAATTCAAATGTCGAGGATATTTAAAAGGAAATAAAAACAAAACGAAATTGCATCCATAAATGAATTAAAAGCACCAAAGTAGAAAGGATAACAAAAAAGTTACTTCATCAACAGTCGAAGATAATTTAAAACTGGATGAATAAAATTGAACTTCCTTAATTCAACAAATATTTCCGAAAGCGTTAGAGCAAAATTTGGTGAAGGTATAATTTTAGGTATAACAAAGATAAAATTCTTGTTTCCGTTTAGATCGTCCACAAATTGAAAATTATATTCATGAACTTTGGGCATTTGGAAGGTATAGAGAGATTGCAATAATACGGGATCTGTTGGATTATAATCATATTTCATTATATTAACGAAGCCCATGAGGCAGCAATTTGAGATTGGTGGTTTAACTTTAAGTTCTTTAACTTTCTGCCAATCCACATCCCGAAACAGCCCGAGGCGTTGAACTTGTTCAATGCTTGGTCGTAGAACATAGCTAGTAGAAAGGACTTGATTAAAAAATTCCTGCAAATCCTTCGGCAAATTGGAGAATCCTCTAATATACCAATAACCCCTTTTCGCCAATTTTTTGCCTTGTTCTTTGTCTACATTGTTAGGACGAATGTATATGCCATGCATCAATGCTGTCAGAACTCCAAGACTCCAGACATCAGCTTTTTCAGAAATCACTTCTTCCTTTGCAATCTCAGGGGCCGCAAAGTACTGATTTACGCAAAACTCCCATGCTTTACTAGGCCTTCCAAATCGAGACAAGTCATAAGAACGGTCAAAGTCGGATATCAAAATGTGGCCAGATTTGGAAAATAAAATATTATCTGGTTTCAGTTCCATGTGAACAATGCGTTTCTCGTGAAGGTACTTAAGACCACAGATTATTTCACTCGAATAGAACTTAACATCTTCATATTCCAAATGGCCTGTGATAGACAAAATATCATGAATTGTGATACCCAATGCCTCTGTGAGCACCAGAACTGGCGAAAATTGGATGACGAGGCTATAGTGGAGTTTTTGTAAAAACGGGGATGAATGAGGATCCAAGGTAATTCTTTTGAGAATATCATGCTCTCTTTTGGCTAAAATAATGGGTGTGGGCTGGTGAAGAAAAAAACGCTTCATCGCGTACGATTCGCCTCTATCGTGTTTTTGCATCGAAGTCACGGAATAAACGAATGTGTGATAGCCGCAACCAAGAAACCTCTGAGCGCGAAATTTTCCTTCAGCCATCACTACTGGTGCCTTAATTTGATGCGAATTGATTAAATATCATGAATATCTCAAGCATATATATGTTGAGTGAAAATCAACACACCTCACAGTGTCTACACTTTAGGGTGCACTAAATACATTGGGCCGGGAAACTCACTGCCTCCGAAGAATTGGAAGTAGGCAAAGTTAGTAACCCCGTCAAACAAAATACTTTATTATAATTGTTTAAAAAAGCCTTGAATAAAGTGCTTGCTATCTGAGGTGAGTTATGCGTGCGATTTCACGTAAATTAAGTGCGTGCGTGTGTGTATGGCCCATGATACCAGATGGTCAAGATGAAAGAGGTCGTGGGTGAGCAAACAGGAAGGAAAACACTTATTAAGTTTTCATTAAAACGCGGCAACTATACAATATTAACAATAACAGCACACTGAACATGAAGTAGTTCACAGTAAGTGCTGTAAGTGTTCAGCATTAACTTCGATACACTACTCACCATGTCTCAACATGTTTACGTTCTTTGAAGATTTGCCAATTCATTTGGTGTGGTTTCTGTAATCTTATTGCAAATGTTCACTTTCAACTCTTCATTGTCGTTTAGCGAAGTCAGTAGGCAGTAATGTTTGCATCACTCGCATATGTAACTCTTTCGACACGTTCAAGCAAGTCACATACTTGATGCTTGGTATGGAGGATCGATGTCTGGTTGAGTTCCGTCGACTTGTAGACAGAGCCTAGTGAAATGTGGAATGTTACTTTTTTGATGAACAAATGAAATGCACCCATTTATATTTTACATCGGAGGGTGTGAGATAGATTTGCCTCCACGGGGTGCAGCCTGAACAGCGCATACTCATGCAGCAAAAAAGTATATAAATAGGCAGTTGACTTCTGACTTCAAACTACCATGGCCCGACTCTATGTCATATTCGACCGCTTTCATAGTACTCACCTTTCCTTTTTCTCTACCTTTGTGTTTGTCTGTCTCTTTTACACCTGTTAATCACTCTTCTGTTTCCCCTTTCCACTTATTGTGACTTCATCTGTTCCTCCCCTCTGTGAAGCCCGAAATCAACTAAAGGGCTAATGATAACTTACATAAAGCCTGTCATTTGATATAAATAAATAAATTTTTGACATCAGTGACTGAATATCTTGCGTTATAAACTAATCATATCCAAAATAAGTTCCAATGATAAACACACTTTGTTTGACTGAAAATAGCCTACTGCAGGGGTGCATTCACAGCGATTGTTAGCACGTGACAACGCAGCACAGAGCAAGACACAGCTGACGCAAAAGGAATGTTTGGAATCATGCGACCTTTCGCAAACTCTCAGTATCACTTTCAGTTTGAAACAGGACACAGAACCTCACTTAACATGGTCACATTGTATAATGTTATGGAGCCGGAATAAGTAAGTAGTTGACCTGTTTAGACTGAGGTCTGTCAATGGCGTCGAATACCCCGTTTGTGAATGCAAGGTACGGTGACCAACGTGCACGAGATCAATTTTAATCTGGACAGTTCTTATGAAATGGGGAAGACTACCTTCCTCAATTTCCATGATATGTGTTTAAATACGCGTGCGTTTGTTCATATTTAAGATTATATCAAACTGGATTTAGTAAATACTAGTGACGAATAAGGGGTGTGCAATAGACTTACCTCCACGTATACTCATACCGCAAAAAAATCTATAAACCAGCAGTGGCTTCTAACTTCAACCTACCATGGCCTGACTGCAAGTCATATTCGTCCCCTACCACAGTGCTCATCTTACTCTTTCTGAGCTTATCTGTCTGTCTGTCTCTTTAACATCTGTGATTCATTCTTCTGTTCCACTTCTCGAATTTTGGTGTTACTCCCCTCTTTGAAGCCCAAAATCAGCTAAATGGCTAATGATAACTATCAAAACGCCTGCTATTTGAAATAAATAAATAAATAGTGATGAATAACAAATACAGAAGTGCTTTTTAACCCCAATCAATCTGACCATCACTTCTGGACTGAACTATTTTGATCTCATTCAAGCAGTAGAAGACTAGTGAGACCTGCTGAAAGCATTCCGAGAAAGTTTAAAAGTTTATGATAGTCACATCCTGATATTACATTTACTCAAAATATGTAAGTCCAGTTTTAACGAATGAATAGCTTGTCGAAAGACACGCATACACTGCGAACTCGAAGTCCTCGCTACAAAGAGACCTTCGGAAAGTTTTTTTTCCGATGTGCTTTGTTCAATTTGGTCTTGTAAGAATACAGAGGTGGGTATGTGGAAATATTCCCGAAAAGAAACTACAGCAACCCCAAAGGTATTTTAACGATGGGGAGGGGCAGGCAGAATTTATTCCTGGAAGAGCTATTAAATAATGTGAATGCGATTATTCCCCTATCTCTGAAAATTGTAGCATAAGGAACAAATAGTAAATAAGAAAAGTGAGCTTAAATTTTTTATATCCTTGAATGACAACTGATCACGTAACTAAGGAAGGTACATTTCACTGGAAATGACTGAAGGTTATAAATTCCGTTCTTGTATTCCTCGCTGGAGATTCTACAACTCCTATTTCAGCCAGTACTCCGCCATCTATCATGGTGAAATAATCATCAGAGAATAAACTAGATTGCTGAGAAAGTCACAGAAGATGAAATCTTCTACATCATAAAGTTCAGAGTGGAAGTGTGTAATTTCCTTACTATGTCAAAATTATTCAACGGCATAGCAAAGAATCACATGAAGATCATATAGATATTACTGCTTCCGAATTCATCCTCTTACTCTTGAAGGGGTGTTTACCAGAACCCACTAGTCAGACTAATGTAAGCCACAAATCAACTAAGAAGTTGATCTCCAACCCAGCTCATCAAGTGGTAGAACACGCCATGCATGCAATCATCTATCATTGTCATTCCTGATGGTGATTTGCATGACATGTGGCAAAACAGCCATCTTATGCTTCTGGGTTCTTTCGCACATAAGTCTGCCCTTTTTATTTTACCTACCTTTCCTATACAGAATGTGCCTTAGAAAGTGTCTATTTGGGTGATTTTTCATGATTAAAGTCGGCTCTATCAAGTTAAGATCTGTGTCTCGTCTCCTTAATAGTCGGTTTCTAATTTTATTTGGAATCAATGTTGAAACACTTTTAGTTATGATTACATACCTGTGAATTATTCGCTGAGAATCGGTCAAAAAATTTGTTGGAATAAAAGCATCTTTCAAAGAAATTTAGCAATATATCTCCATCGACAAATGTCATTTAACTAATAAGTATAATATTTCACGAGACATTAGTAGAGCTTTCATGAGGAAAAATATCTACGAGGAATCAGGGTGGTTTTTAGTTGTAATACGAGATGCTGATCAGAGTTAATTAGAAATTTAAATCTTCAGTCAAAACATTTGTGGGTAAAGTTTCCTCGTGGAATGCCAGAAACTCCTGTTTTTGTGAGCAATACATGTAGCTTGATATTTTGTCATCAGTTGCCATGTCATCATTGTCTTTGGGCAAGTGAGTTAGATAGTTTGAAGAAACCCACTTACACTAAAATTGTGCATATTTCATGTTATCAGAAGCGTTAAAACCTACTGACAAATAAATCTCTATTCCAATAAAGTGCCTCCTATACAATCTGGTTTCACAGCGATCAATTTTACCTTAATGGATGTTATCAATTGCTTATTGCACATCAGGCTGGAATCCCTTTCGAGTGTACATCCATATTACTCGGAAATATTTATTTATAACATGTGGCAGGCATTTTGATAATTATCATTAGCTCTTTAGCTGACTTCAAGCTTTAAAGATGGGAACAAACATCAAAGTGACGAAAATTAGAGAGGGGGGGGGGCAGAATAGTGTTTCACAGATGTAAAAGAGACAGGCAGACACAAAGGCTGAGAAAAGGTAAGATGAGTACTATGAAAGTGGTTGAATATGACATACAGTGGGGTGATGGTAGTTTGTTGAATATGACATACAGTGGGGTCATGGTAGTTTGAAGTCAGAAATATGACATACAGTGGGGTCATGGTAGTTTGAAGTCAGAGGTCAACTGCCGGTTTATAGACTTTTTGCCGTGTTAGGGTTAGATCAACTGCCGGTTTATAGACTTTTTTGCCGTATGCGCATACACAATGACATACAGTGGGGTGATGGTAGTTTGAAGTGAGAAGTTGTGACATATAGTGGGGTGAGGGTAGTTTGAAGTCAGAAGTCCACTGCCGGTTTATAGACTTTTTGCCGTATGAGTATACTTTGTAACATACAGTGGGGTCATGGTAGTTTGAAGTCAGAAGTCAAGGCATACAGTGGGGTCATGGTAGTTTGAAGTCAGTGGTCAACTATACAGTGGGGTGATGGTAGTTTGAAGTCAGAAGTCAACTACCGGTTAATAGACTTTTTGCGTATGAGTATACGTTGCCCAGGGTGCAACACGTGGAGGTAAGTCTATTGCACACCCTCTTACTCGGAAATATTAACTGCTTAGTAGATGTGAAAAGCTTGATGACCACGGCCGTTGTTGTTTGCATTTGTAGCACCACGACTGCGTCACTTGTGTGGTGCTAGGAATCATTCCTTGTGAGTTGCCGGAATATTACAGTCCAACAGCACTTGTCAACTCACGATTCGTCCTCTTTTTTGTTACCAATATCGTCACAAACATATGTTTTCAATAGGTTCCTCCTGTGCTATATGAATTAAGTTAATATGTGTTTATCAGTTCTTCCTAACAGTTCAGTAAAGATTTATTGATATTCAATTTAAAGGGCCAAACTAAACATTCACCATCTCCTTCTATTTTGATTCAATAGTTCCTCCCATTCACAAAAGAATGCTTCTCAAAACATTTGAAAGATATAGTTGGAGAGTTCATCTTTAATTAGCTATTTGCATCTGTAGAACTTCAGCAGCTTTCTGAGTATATCTCAAAGAGTACACTTTATCAAAACCATGACTTTTTCAAGATATTTGCCCATTTTATACCTTTCAGAACAACACTATTACGCTTGGCAATTAAAGAGATTATCTTAGTAAAGCATTTCAAAGGTCCTCCAATCATAATTTACTCCGCTATTTGGGCGTTATGATGAATGACTAACATAAGAATGAAATGGGGTGCAGTCAATATTGATGAAAGCGGTAGCATTCCAGAACCTAGTAATGAAGTCTACAAACTGCTTTTTCACTAATTGATCAGCTGACGCCAATAAGTGATAAGAAATAATTCTTAGATTCGGGAGATATACAACAATTTTTTGTCACTATTTTCATTTTCTCCAATAATAATGAAGGAAAAAACAAACAAGTCGTCCAACAGTGTCGGAATCTGCGAATTAAATTTTATTTCTAGATTTATAGACGCATTTAAGCCTTGAACAAACCTGCTTTTAAATTTTCCATTTAAGTTTGGAATAAATTTCATTCCATTTGCCTAAATACCCATAGTTATAGTATTATCAGTCATAAACTCTTCATTTTGACAATTACCTGATGAATGATACATTAAAAATGGGAATTTTTATTTGACTCATATTCATATTTGACTTTTTCGATTTAATCTGTCACTAATATGATCTGGCAACCATAGTATTGTTTGCCTATAGTTTCATCAAGTTACTAGAGAAGAAGGTAGACAATGATCTGAGACTTGACACGTCAGTCACATTTATAACCTTCATAAATTCACCTTCTATTGGCTGAATACTTCTGTTCCAATAAGTGGAACTAATTAGCTTCTGCGTCAGGTAAAAGAGAATATGGATTTATATCAAATGGCAGGCGTCTTGATGGTTATCATTAGCCCTTTATTTGACTTCATGCTTCACAGAGGGGAAGAAACATCAAATTGAAAAAGTTGATAGGG
>UZAE01000263.1:0-28100 GCA_900617975.1 Rodentolepis nana | reverse complement strand
AAGATCCGGGGTGTGCGATAGACTTACCTCCACGTGGTGCACCCTGGGCAACGTATATCCATACGGCAAAAATGTCTATTAACTGGCAGTTGACTTCTCACTTCAAACTACCACCACCTCACTCTATGCCATATTCGACTATTTTCACAGTACTCTTCATACCTTTTTCTACCTTTGTGTTTGTCTCTTACATCTTTGAAACACTCTTCTGTCCCCCCACCTCTCGACTTTTTTCAATTTGATGTTCCTTCTCCTCTGTGAAGTCTGAAGTCAACTAAAGGGCTAATGATAACCATCAAGACGCCCGCCATTTGATATAAATAATCTTAAGATCCTTAAGAGGACTCCTGGTGATGCACACACATACACACGCACACACCCTAACGCATATTTTCATCCAATTGGCAGTCGACTCCATCACGTCACCGAAAATAAGTGGTTAAGTATCCTGACAACTACCGCCAGTCGGACCCTCTCGCGCGTATATCTAATAAATATGCATTGAGCGGAAGGAGACTGTGTGAGAGGGTACGCTAACCTCGAATTTGAAATGGATAATCAGCCTTCTTGTTCCACTTATGCCACTCTAGTGGAATTAATGCAGTGGTCATCACAGCTAAATGACGTGAGTAACATTTATATTCAACAATTTTTTTTGTAATTAACTTTCAAGCATTGATTGAAGCAAAGTAATGATTTGTCATACTGTGAAGGGGTATATAATTAAAAGTATCCGATTATAATAGAAAGTAAAAACAGAGAAAGATTACACAATCAATTCACCTGCAGTTTCTTGAGACCACCTAGAATGCCATGAAGGAGGCTACGGCATTGTATCCTAATTGAAAGTTTTCGGTGACCAATTTGCATGTATTAGATCCTGAACTTTAGAGTGCACCGACAGATTAACGAGTTCTTGATACTTTAAAAGTCAAGCCATTCACATTTGTTGAGTCGGTATGAGGAGTGTTTAATGAGTAATTAGTAGCTTTTTTTAAGATTTGTGCATTTAAGAGAAAAGTAGAGAAATATTTGATTCCATCCCGTTTAATGGTTTTCAATATTTATTTTAAACACCAAACAAAAGAACTTCTCATATGCTTATGAAGTTGTTTTCTTTGCGTTATGCTGGTACCATTGGAAAATTGTTTCACTCAGTAGAGCACCTCAAATGTGCAAGACAAATCGTAAGATAGTCTTCTATTTGCGTTTTTGTCATCTTTGATGAGCTACCTTCGGGCACAGATTAACCCGCATTATTTTCAACTATTTTTAGATTGCAAAAACCGGATTTCAAAAGTGTATTGTAAGTTTACCATCTCGTGGTAAGTAAATTCAAATTTCGATCAGCGATAACTAATTACGAACACAAATTCTGTAAATTTTTGAGGTTGGGACCGCAAAATCACGGTAAGTAATAAATCCACTTGTTACGGCTGGCTTTTAAGGGAAACTCTTTCTCAAATATTTGAATATTATTTAATAAAATACGGCTTATGTTAACAAAGCAATGCAATTTGATAGATTATTAATCTAATTTGTTTCTGCCCTCCAATGCGTTTGAGTCGGATGATGAAACTTATTCATAGGAATTTCAAACAAAAATTTTAAAATAACTTCAAACAGCAATACTTCATTAGAGATAATCATACAATTTCAGAGGTTGCGATGTGTCATCAAACGAAAACGCTGATCCGTTGGCTGTGGCTGGTTTGTAAGAAATATTGTTAAAAGTAGATACGCCATATTATAATATTGATTTTTATTTATTTTTTAAATTAAGTGTGGGTCCTCGTACTTCTCTTCCCTCTTCCTCATTATCTTCGGTGAAAATTCCCCAATGTCCAAATCAATACAGCAATCAATCAAATGATACAAGTTTTTCGTAAGAATATTTTCTGGCCGAAGTAATGCAAAATAGTATTAGCAATGATTTAACAAGACCTTTACACATTTGCATTATGAGAGAGCATTTAACCACTGGTAATAGAGAAATATTTCAAAAGGCAATGAAGCAGGAATAAATCAAGTATTTTAGGAGTTACAGTAGTGGGAATCGTGCATCATCTGGTTCGTAGATATATTTGACAATTTTTTGTCCAATTTCAAGTTGCATGATCTGATATTATAACCTCCTGTCCACGAAATTTACTCCCCCCCCCATCTGTCGACCATTTCATTTAATTAACTGGTTGGAAGCACCTCATCAATTCACATACAAGTTTGATGGTGCAAGCTACGATATCTTAGCCTAGCAAAGATGATCAAATTTTAATTAGGACTGATATATATATATTGTAGCAGATTGTTACTTTTTTAAAGCCTGACCGACTCAGAAATCTCTATGGCAGATTCTCCAACATCTAGCTAGACTCCCAGAACCAGCTAAGCTATAGCCCAGCTATAAATGAAACAGACGTGTAGCACGGAGCACGTTTATTCAGGACGTATATTGCGGATCAAGTGTACACGCAGGGAGCTACTCATGATCAGGATGAGGGATTAGGTTAAACAGAGGTTGATGATTGGTCACTGTTTGTACGGTCGCTGCACACAGAGTTGTACGGCCGCACCTCCCAATCCTGGCGAGCAAACATGCAGGCATACGATGACGCATAACGCGATAACGTGTCCCACAATATATATGTATATTTTTTCTAATTCTCCTATTTTGTTTAGTTTTGAAACGGCACCGGCAACGTCTGAAAACCAGTCCAACTTCCGACAATTATATCCTAAACTAGATTCGTATGTGATTTGATTATTTTACTCCTAAGGAAATTGGACTTACAAGACGTGTATTCTTTTTTTTTTAAATTTGTTAGATTTGAGTCGTCTGAACCACCGACTTTATTACTTCCCAAAACTATTGTTAGAAATTGTCAAATGCAATTAATAGATGGTTATCAACGTTAAAATTTACTTTAAAATTGTTCTATTTCAGAAACCATTATTTGGGGGAATGTAAGTTATTCATTGTCAAGGAGATAGATTCTACTTGTTTCAATTTTTTACGTTAAATTTAACGGACAAGTGAGTGCATATTTTAAACTCTGAGAGGGATGGATTCATTGCAAAAGTTTAAGAAATTACTCATTTCATTAGGGGAAAAGAAGGAACGTGCTCTGCAGTTGCTAGTTTTAAAAACTCACTTACTTCCAAGCTCCCCTGTTCCTCGTCTTGTTAATCGCAATTAATCCACGTGGTTCTCTATCCGCGGTACTGTCGATTGGCATTGCATATTTGGTGTTTAAATTTATAAAATGTTTGAATTTACGAGCCATTTATGAGTAATGGGAAAATGACTCGCTATTACTCACGTCGCTATTAAAGAAAAACTCCAAAATATTTTATCAGATACTAAAAACGTCAAAAAGCAAATCACTTGACTACTTTCATTGAGGCATGAAACGGAGGTCGAATGGGGTGTACAGAATGTGGTCAGAATGCAATGAACCTTCCAATGTTTTAATTCTAGCCTCTCCACTTCTTTGTATTCGTACTTGGTAATATCAAAGTGATAAAAAACTCAACTTCTTGTTAGTTGAGTTGTATGCTTCTCTCCGATTCATTAGTATCCTTCTAAAGAAAAGGTAGGAATTTTGAATATAGCAGAATTCGATGGGAAATATTTGGTTTTATACTAAGATGAATTCATCAGTTTCTAGTTAGATGTCTTCAAATCAGTCTTTAGTGCTAGCCAAAAAAACTCACCATTTAATATTCGTAAGGAGGGCAAAAGTATTGATAGAATATTTAAAAAGTGGAAGTGAAATATAGAAATATTGTTCAAGAAAATTGATGATTTTTGTTAACATGTACATTCATAGCATTTGGGCATGGCTACTTTAAGTCCTCCATGATTGGCTCTGAATGTCTAATAATGAAGAATGGCCCAATTAAAGAGGGAAAGGAGGGATATGTCGCGTTAATGAATCAAAAGTTAAGTGGAAACGATTCGTAGTCGTTTTGGCCACACCCCTCCCTATCAGCTGGGATTTTTAGCAAGTGTAGATATTATTTACTATCCCCTCCTTAAGGGGTGTGCGATAGACTTACCTCCACACGGTGCACCTTGGACATCGTATATTCATACGGCAAAAAAGTGTTTAAACAGGCAGTTGATTTCTCACTTCAAACTACCATGACCCCACTGTATGTCATATTCCACCACTTCCACAACACTCACCTTACCTTACCTTTTTCTCTAACATTGTGTCTGTCTCTTTGCATCTGGGAATTACTCTTCTGCTCCCCCCCCCCCCCCCTCCCCCCAACTCTGTGACTTTGATGTTTGCCCCTTTTGTGAGGTCCGAAGTCAACTAAGGGTTTAATGATAACTATCATTAAGCCTGCCATTTGATATAAATAAATAAATTTTCTCCTTAGTCAGTGTGCTCCTATGTTTACCTGTTTATTAACACACACTTCAGTATTAGCCTCGCAATAACTAAGGGTCGTGTTCAACTGAATCTACGGCAGTTTGTGTGTCTTGAAGGAAATTTATTTAAAGCGTACCAAACAACCTTATTTACAATGTCATGTCCTATCGCTCAAAATGCATCATTTCACAGGATTGTGCCAATATTTGGCAGTTACATAACAGTAGTAGTTGATATAAGTAATTGTTATTGCAGCGTTTTTTTACGAAAAACTAACAGTGGGATTAGTGACTGACTATTTAGATCCACTATAAATTATCAGTTAGTCACATGCGCTACAGAATCATCACATATTCAACATTTATTTGTTATTTATTTTATATTTTCCGTCAAATAAGTTTATTTAATTATTTATTTTTTTGGTATTAAAGTGGTACCGCTTCAGTGCCTACAATCGCAGGATTACCGAAGGTCAATTATAATTTTTTCATGCCTTTTATTATGAACTGTTTATTGACTATTTTTAACTCACGTTTGCGCTAGGAAAGGCCGTATCATTTTTTACTAAATGACGTAAGCAATAGTTATTGATCGGTGAACGCGCAAGCTATTGCTGGAGTGAAAAAACAAGCGTTTTGATTGTGAGGGATATCCAATGAAAGGAGAAAATTAGAAAGGCGAATTAGCAAGAGATAACGGGAATGGGATGATTGAGTAGAATGGCCAGAACTTTATTTGAATTCCGGGAGCTTACAATTCATATTCTCTCACAGGAAATATAACTCATATTGACATGTTTCGAACCTCAATTTTCATCATTCTATTCTTGGGTTTCTGAGTGATGTCATATTCGTGGTATCCAGACCTTGTGTACAAATGCTTTAATTGAAAGACTATTCACATTTGCATTGTCTTCCAGCAGAGCTAACCTAAATAAAGTCAAGGCGGTCGTTTGAGCTTTTTAATATTTTCATATTTCATACGCGATTTGATTTTATTAATAATCTATCTTTGGTTTGGTCTTATTGCCTTTATCTATAAAACTAAAAACTAGTCATTTTTCACCGTGTTTTAAACTGTTCTTTAAACATTTTCTATTTCAAATTTTGCAGAAAATTTCTTTCGATGGGTAGGTGTAATTCATCTGAAATAAAAGTGAAAGACGTAAATACTTTAGTTTAAAATGTCTACGAACATTAATATATAATTTGATACAAATGTATTGTATTTATGGTTTTAATATGGCATTTTGTCGGTTAAAGTCCCATTTAAATGAAAGTAGAATATCATCTTTTGCCTAATCAATTGTTCAGATACATTCCATGCCAACAGAATTCTCCAAAATATGCGGTAAGATCGTATCTCACAATTCATACATTATTAAAATTAAATTATGTCTATATACATTAATAATTATTTTATTTGCAATTTTTTAAACTAAAAAGCCGGAGAAGAATAGTTTGAGTCCATTCGTTCATTTGGTTGAAAGCCAATCGCCAGAATTTATAGACGAGGTGAACAGTTTCCTTGCCAAAGTAAGATTTATGTTTAAAATACGTTTATCATACTTGAATTTTAAATGTTGTGGAAGAGTAATGAGCACATTCATACCAGAAGTTCCAATCAACTTGTTCGTTTTTGCGCTTACCGTTAGTATCCACTAGAACTTTGAAAATGGTTGGGTCTTTTTCCTTATCAGGTACTCATAAAAGCCAGGATATGATTGGGTGGTTAAGTAATTCGTCATTCTGATTGGCTGGTTCGACCCTTAAGCGTAATTTTTCTATCTAATTACGGTGACCCCTTCATATGCGGACTTTATTGGTCCAATTGGGATAAGAAGTGAGTTAAAGAGTTATTTTAGCTTATTTCCTTATTAAGTATAATTTGTTGTGACCTCAATGGAAATTGCTTGCAACTTAATATCGCCCTAGAAACAATAAGGGAAGTAATTATAGTTTTCGACCGATTAGCATACTTGATTTGGTTGTCGAACGGGACTAACATAACTTACGCACGCTTCATTCCCACTGCCTGATTTTCTCACTCTCCTTCATCACCCACTTTTTGAGCGAATTTTTTATCCTCTAATATTTGGGAGAAACATTTATTTTTCCTCTCAATTTTGGGGAAACGGAATTGGACTCACATCTGCACAAATCCTTAAAATGTAATTGGTGCCCTTTAGAGTTGCCAAGAGGTGCATGTTTCACGATCTCAGATAAGTGACAGATGTCACAGAAATACGTCTTGACAGTCTTCCCTCTGCCGAAACACCTTAGAATGAAATTGCTCCCCAAATAATTTAGACTACTTCAACAATGTGCAGATACTAAACGTTCCCAGTCAGTGCATCACAAATTACCTCCAGTTCGTAGCAGTATGAGCTTTTAAAATTTATTTTAACATACTTTTATATAATCTGAGAGCTATATATGATGTCTATTTTAATTATTGGGCCCTAGATTAGTATGTTAAATGTTTAGCAAGTTCAACTTGCCCAAAAGTAGGAAATATATTACACTTTTCTCCTACCTCCTACCTCTTAACATTGACTGCTTAAATTACTATTATTGTTTGTCTTTCTACCACACCAGAAAAATGCCAGCGAATTTACTACGTAAGTGAGAGCAAAAAGTTTACTTCCATTGTAAAAAAACTTTAACGACTCAACGTTATTGATTTTTCTTTAATGATCAGTTCTTTTGACACAAAAACTACCCCGAAAATACCCATGAGGCCTGAATTGAAAGTGAGTCCGAATTTTAATTTTGATGCCTCAAGTTGGAATTATTATTTGCTCATTTCTGATTTAAATGTTGTAGAGAGATGAAAGTTTTGAAAAGTGAGTTGCAATGGCATTATTTTTCTACACTTTTTTTAAACTAAACGATGGGTACCCCATAAAGCATAAAGATGTCCCTGCGAGGTAAAATTTTGCAATTGGAAATAAAATCAGAAGCTCTATTTGAACGAAACAATTAGTTGTAGTCTGCATGGTAGACACGACCTCGACAACAGTATCTACAGCTCTCAAAATGAGAAACAAGGGTAATGCGATAATTCCGTTCGTGTGAAGAAACGGTATTTGTTTATACTGATCTATGATGGTGCAACATTGTTCATTAGACCTAAACTTAAGGCAGATGAAGGAGTTCTTTTTGATTAAAGCTTAGCGTTGATGACACCTTCGTGAAAAACTGACCTGGAAACGAGTTTCGGGGTATAAAGGATTGCCTTCAATACCTTTCATTAAATTTTTCTCTTAATGCATATTGACTCATTTCTCTCTCTCCCTCTCTCGCCAAGTGAGATTTTGTCTAATTTGTACTATGCCTGCATCAAACAAACAGTTTAATCATTGTACCCGAGGCCCAACTGCGAATCGATCATTGATTCTCGTTCACCTTGAATCGTAATAAATCTATCCGTGTTTCATTTCGTAGTTTATAGGAGCTTAACTATTTGGCAATTTAGTAATGGAGAGGTAATCAGTAGGAAAATCTTAGGCATGCATCTTAGAAGAATCAGAGTTGATTTCCTTACTATTTATAAAAGTAAAAACTCTGTTTTCAGAAGTGATCCGTTATCGAAACAGTCGTATCAGTAAATTACTCTAAAGTGGGCTAATAGAGAATAAGGAAAGAAAATACACCTATGCATAAATGAACAATTGGCCAATAGTGAATAGGGAAAGAAATTTTACAACTTATTGATTACCAATTAATCGAATAGTGAATTTTTATCAGCATGAAAAAATGTGGCAGTATACGAAGAGCACTCAGAATATTAAACAATATCAGACCTAAATTTTGAAAAGCTAATGAGTCTCTGAGAGAAATAAAGAAATTAACTAGAGAAGCCGTAAACAGAAAGGGAAATGTGCGTCCATTGAAAAGGTCAATGACAATCTAGATCACCACATAGGCATTCCAATTGTCTTACAAGAATTTGACTTAAATAATTGAAATATTCTAGGAATGAAATTTACCATTTCAGTTAAGTGTGCAATTTTTTATCAACGGCTATTTCAGGAAGTTACAAGAATTCGCACCTTACTCAATTTCTAATTTGTCTTATGCTCTCGATTTTTTTGAATCTTTCACGGCTCTTGGGACAGGAATTTCCCTATTATTACCTTCAATTTCAAACGAAATATTCTAATTTTTATAAGCCGTTTAAGTTATAAAAAAATTTCTACTACCATTTCAAATATTTTGCCTCTTTTAGATTTAAGAAAGAATTTGCACATGATAGACGGGTAAGAATATGTGAAATTTTGCAAAAATTCAAGAAATGTTTTATAGTACTATCTAATATTTTGTACAACTCTTTCAGAAAGTGTGGTTGGTTATAGAAAATGTACCGGAGGGAGAATCAGTAAAGGACCTAGGTTACAAAGTAATTATATATTTTCAAGCTTAACAAAGTGCCAATTTATTTTTCTCTTTTCCAAATCATCCTTTATTACCTTTGAGGTAAATGATGTGGTGGAATGGATCGACCCCAATTCAAGGTATAACCAGGGCAGCCTTGGTATGCAACTCTACGGAAAGGTGCTGAAATGCATGACGTGGTCAGGGGATGTCATAGCGGTGCCGAGTAATTTCGTTCGTTTCCCATTCTCAGAAAGTGAATTAGCTACAACCCTTTACCAGCGTCCTAGGGCCTCTGTCACCACCGATTTCACCGGTTCTACAAATGAAGAGTTATCTGTAAAAGTAAGGAGTCTGTTGAAAGGCAATGCATATAATACTCGATATTTTGAATATTGCAAAAGAAATTAGAAAATGACGCAGATTTATCAATACCTTTTTGAAACTGCCAAAGCATATATGCGAAAATTTGCGAAGACAAAGATTTGATGCATTTTATCAATAATGACTTTTATTCATCTGCTTATTTTTAGAGTAGAGAAGTTGTTTACCTTTCTAAAGACCTCGGCGACCACTTTTGGGTGGTAAACAAATTTAACAATTGCGGCAGGGTGCCGAAATGCGTACTCACAGTTCTGGTTGGTCTTGATTCGTAGTTTGAAACCCGAGGAGTTTTCATTGACGTTGTTTGAAACAGTTAAACAATTTCGCTTTGCTCCATAAAATATGCGCTGCATTATGCTGTACTCTCCCCCCCCCCCCCCCCCCCCCCCACCCCACCCACATCCCTTAAACTAAAAGCACCAAGTTTTCATTATTTTTATTTTTTAATTTCAAAGTGTTATT
This sequence comes from Rodentolepis nana, assembly GCA_900617975.1. NCBI lineage: Eukaryota > Metazoa > Platyhelminthes > Cestoda > Cyclophyllidea > Hymenolepididae > Rodentolepis > Rodentolepis nana. The sequence continues at coordinate 18,496 of UZAE01000263.1, read as the reverse complement.
TTTTCTACATGTACAGTTATAAAATGTTAAAGCTTGTTTGTAAAACTTGAACTAGTTAAGCAAATTCTCAAAATCTATTGGGAAGGCCTTAGCCGCCAGTTAACTCGAAATGATCAAATATTAAATTAAAAAATAACAATTTTTGTCGTACTTATGAAATATTGCTTCCCTTAGTAGCTGGTGTTTGTAAAATATTACCCATTTCATTCCCACTGATTTTCAATTTCCATTTCATCATTTATAAATTGTCAAGGGTGATCTGTTGGGAAGGCCTCTCCCACAATATTAGCCGTGCTTAGATTATTAGCGGACTGTTACGGTTTTAGATACCTTCACTATGCAATACCTATTGATTGTTGATTGGTTAACAAGTTTCTACGCCCTCGTGATCTCATTTGCTCCCCAGTACGATCAGTAGAGCGGCCGCATGCTCCAGATGGCTCAAGTTTAGTTCAATCATGTTAAGTTTGAACTCTCTACAAATTCAACCATCGTCATTTTCCATAAACTAATATTTGGAAATAAATAACATTGACCATTTCAAAAGCTAATTGTATGAACAAAGTCTCCTTAAATTAAATGCCAATAAAATGGTTAAATGGATCATGTTATTACTTCAAATGAGGGTTTAATCAAAATCAATGATAATTTTATAACTAAATTTTCTTTTTTCTTCTAAAGGAGAGTTTTTTCAATTTGGTTTTTATTAGTGAAAAATGTTTGCTTTCCATGCGCGGTGGATGATTTTATATGAAATTGTAATTGATACCAAGAGTATGACATTAGGAAACCTATTGTACTTTAGAGGAATTAAAATATAAATTATAATACGAAGTGTTCTTTCAAAATTGATCGTAAATTATCGGTTAGCACTAGTGATTACTTAAAGTATAGAAATGGTGATTGCAGAAAGCATATGCACATTTCAGGCACTTAAAAATCGCATTCAAAGATCTTATAAAAATTTATTTATTTCAAATGCCAGACGTTGTGTTAGTTATCATTAGCCCTTTAGTTGACTTTAGGCTTCACAGAGGAAAAGGAAAATCAAGGTTAAAAATGTCGAGGGGGGGGGCACAGAAGAGTGTTTCAAAGATGTAAGAGACAGACACAAAGGTAGAAAAAATATGAGGTGATTACTGTGGAAGCAGTGGAATATGGCATAGAGTGGGGTGATGGTAGTTTGAAGTGAGAAGTAAACTGCCAGTTAATAGAATTTTGCCGTATGAGAATACGTTGCCCAGGGTGCACTACATGAAGGTAAGTCCATCGCGCACCCCAGATTTGTAAAAATCATTGTAGCGAATTGCTACGTAAATAAGACTTGAATATATTCAGTAATCTCAATGGCATTATAACCTTTGTTTAGAAAGACTCCAAGAATTAGCTTAGCTTTCGCAGAGCTATAGAGGAAGCAGACGTATCACGTGGAACAAATTTATTTGGGACTGTCCAATTACAGATGGGGAACTTATTCGCAGTATACGCTTTCCGGTATGATGACGATATTATGACTTTGCCGTTGATTAGTCGAGAGGCCTCTAGTTTCGCCATGCTAAAGTTGTGTTCCCCACACAAAATAATAGTTCTATTAAATACCACTTAAGCTCATTATGGAAAATGTTAGTTAACCAACCCCTCCTCCTCCCCTCTTGATAAAAATTAACTGCTATATTTGGTCATCCACATCATGGGCTAAGCACCAATGAGTAGAGATCATGTGAGTTCTCTTTTGGCTGACGTGCTCGATGACCTATTCGTCAGCCGCAGTCGACATTTAATACTGCTCCCATCGAAATCGCTGCTAAAGGGTAGAGTTCAAAAGTCTCTAAAAGGTAAACAGAAGAAGAATTAAATCTTCTTAAAGTTTCGCTATTGGGAACATCTTGAACAAACAGGATTGGGTGCACCATTGAAAACGGAAAATGTTAATTAAATAGATGTTAAAGACGAAAATATAAATAGGTCGTCAAAAAGAATATACGAAAATGGCATGTTTTGATGCTGTCAAGTTAATTAATCCATTTTGCTATCCTACCTCTTTACTCATTACCTATTATTTACCCTAATGTTGATACAGGTGTCGTCTCAGGTTGGAAATTATTTGAGTCCAAGTTTGGGATAACAGAAGTGAAGATGCTTTGTTAATTTAATTTGATTTTTTCAAAGACACAAGATGAGGGCCACCATTTTGGTAAGGAAAGCGCCTACGTAACTAAGTGCCCATTGTAGGTCTGCCAACATCAACGCTAGAAATGCAAGAAGCTCTAAACATGTCAGTTTGTTTGGTGATGGATGATTGCCTGTCCAACACTTCCTAAATAGATGGCCGGTTGTCTGAGAAGTTGTGGAACTATGTGCAGTAATGGAGTCTTACAAACTGAAGCTGCCCCCAGCAAAGTTCTAAAGTAGCTATCGAATCCCAATTCCAAGATAGCTTCAGCGGTTAAAAAGACTTTTGACATGATTACACCTGGATTCTTGCGTGAATTATAAGTTATGATATGGTAAATCTGATCCATTCTTGTTTACCACAGGGAACAAATTGGTTGCAATTAGGAATGGTTGTTTACCGATCCTGTATGCTTTTATATGACTGTTTATTGTTGATCAAATAGCAGACAACCCACACGATGTAAAATTACTTTATCGACCTTGGCAAATTATCGCTCAAAGTTTTCAAAACCAATGAGTTCTAGTCATTCGTTTATCACTTGTTATTGGAAACAGTTTGGAAAATTATGGTAAGTGGAGGTTTCCGGCAATAATCCTCTCCCTTTTATTAAGTTTATAACTGAATTGGGTGAATACACAAGTTATCGGAAAATCTATCACTTACCTGTTGAAATTGTGGCCAGAATTATTGAATATTTGGATGCTCCCTCTATAGCATCGTCATGCGTTGCAATCCCTTACTGGGATTATGCCCTCAAAATCGACCGCTTTGCCTCAGTTGTGGAAAATCATGCAAGAGATATAGCTTGGCTAGATTTATGTCTCTGTTTAGTGCTACTTCCTCAACCGACTCCGCATAAATATCTTAATTCTGCTGAGGCTTTAGTTTATCAGCAATCATCTCGACGCTATCCTTATGATCACCAAAAAATACATGCAAATTCATTCAGAGTTGATCATGTCAAATTTCTAATATTGTCAGATGATCCGCTTCTCACCTTCATGTCCGACAATCCTGCAAAGCACCCAATTGAATGTGCCTTGGCCCACCTGCGTACTTCGGTTGACACTATTAGATCTGATCCAAAACTACCTGAACCTGCTGTGAAATTCGAATTGAAGCGTTACTATTCTAGTGATTACTGGTCACAGATTAATGAAATGTTATGCATCCCCCAAGTGTATGAGCAGAAGAGAGCCGAACAGCTGAGACATCTTCGTGACTTCAGTGCCATCATAATTTTTATTGATCTAAGAAAACCCATTGAATTGGAAATGGATATAATTGCTGGAGCCTTAACTTCACGTCAATCAATCATATTCGCAGTGGTGAGGGATGTCAAGGAAGAAGACGAGGAATGCAATATGGACTATCTCATTAAATTGTATAATGCACTTGGTGGAGTGGTGAACGCACCACTTGGAATCACGGCGGCCAAGTGGAGGCTATGGTGTGTGGTTCGAAAGGACTTGATCTATACAAACTTGAAGGAATTACTTAAATGGGAATATATGGAAATTTGTTCAAAGGAAGCTAGAATTTGAGAACCATAAAAAACACAGCGCTCGACTTAAGACTTATCAATGCCTACCCAGTAACTGGTTCAATAACTAAAAATTACCAACCCTTCTTCCCCGTACTTATTGCTATGTATGAAGATGCGTTTGAAATGTAAGATCTTTAAGTTTTTTGTATTAATTCGGTTCTACCAGCAGTTCTACTTCGCTTGAAAAGTCGACTGCATGTTGGGGGAGGGGGGGGGGGGTTGAAGCAATTATACTAATACGCATTGTTGTGGTGGAAATATCATTCCTTTCATTTTTATTAGCGCTCAACAAAAGTGAGGCAATGCCTCGGGGCATAGTCAACAATTCAAATCACAATTGTCTAAAAAAGTCTATTTGACGAAAGTAATTCATTTACACATCGTGGAGTTCAGAATAAAGAGGTGTGGAGGCGAGTTTATGATAAAAGGGCCTTATTGCTTAATGTGCCGAGGATATCATTCATAGCATATAGAGGAAAGTAGACTTCTTCCTTCATTCATTATAATTTTAACCCAATAGAAAGGAAAATAGTTGGCCAACAGCGATGCTTTTGACACTGTGCTATTTCCTCGCTCACATTAGTAAGGATGAAAAACTTTTCATGGAATTATATAGTGCTTCTACTTTGTCCATTCTAGAGATCTGATTTATTCAAAGTTCGATCATATTAATCCCAGTTATTGAAGAATTCCAGTAATATGATTATTCACAAACCTAGATCTTTTTACTAAGGTCTCTTTCACCCTGACAAGTAAGCAGACCTAAAAATGTGGTTTTGTCGTAAATTCGATATTCTATTCAATCTAGGAACTTGTTTTACATGAGAACCTTGTGCAAAAAAGAACGAGAATCATTAAAAATTCCCCACGTTTTTTCCTTTCCACCAATCTCCGCCACCTTCCCGTCTAAATGAGCCATTGTGACGTTTCTGTGGAAAACGGTTGTTGAGACGTTGAGGAGGACAGGGAGATTGGAAACGGGAATGATTAAAGCTCGTGGATTCATCATCTGAGGAGTTACCATCTTCTGGGCGCCAATTAGCAGATTCAGTGAATTGCTGGGGGAGACAGCTGGGATCAGCAATGAGACGGCAGATCCCACGTGCGACGCCCTGCAAATACTTGTCACCACGAATGTTGCTGGAGGAGACAATTGTGATGGCTCGACCTGATTGACCCATACGACCTGTTCGACCGATTCGATGGACGTATTCATCAAGACCCAGAGGGAGACCGAGGTTAATTACTCCTTTAACACGTGGGAAGTCCAAACCTCGAGCAACTACCTAGATAAGAGAAGGAATGATTGCTTCTTAGTACTAAGACATTCTCAATTAGTGTTATCTACTGCTAACTGAGTGGTTACAGCACTTGCACTTTAATTAAGTTTATGATAAATGCCTCCTCAGACGCACATCTGGTTAAAAGATAAAACAATGACTGCTCGAAAATAAGGGCACATTGAAATTCCTCTTTGGCTTTGTGAACTCTTCCATACTCGTAGGACTAAAAGAATGCCGATTTCGGTTTTTGAAAAACAATACACTAAAATAACCGAATGTGCGTTGGAAATGATGAGAGGCTCTGGGAAGGGAGTCAAGCCATTTTACTAGGAAAAATACAGTTATCTAAGGGAAGAAAACCAATCGATACTCACTTGCAGATATACTAAAACCAACAAGAATCTTTTTACCACATAATTCATCCGACCTACCAAAGCAGCCCTAATTACGCATACTTGCCAAATAGACACCACTAATTAAAATGGACATGTTTGTTGCAAACGATAATTCTGTCATACATCCAAGATATATGGTATAAGCAGACTTACAGATGTTGCCACAAGAACATTAAATCTACCATCCTTGAAAAGTTGTACACTATGATTTCGCTGTTGCTGTGAGCGACCACCATGAATAGCCACTGATTTGAATCCTTGCTTCATTAAGTAACGATCCACCTGCTCTACCTCGAGTTTTGTATTGCAGAAAACCAGTACACGCTCTTTAGATGTAGAAGACTCGCCTTCTGGAATTTCTGTGGCTATGAGGATAAATTTATTATGAATTAACATACAAAGTTATAAAATAAGCACTTACGAGATCCAGCTAAGGAGTTGATAGTCTCAACTAATCGTTCAAGCATTGAATTAGAAGGCCCAGCCCGACTAGGTTCCTGGTCCTCTACCCACTCAATCTGTTGAACAATCTCTTTTGGCACAGTAGCTTTGAGTTGTTTGAAGGCATCTTCAGCTCCCTGTTTGCCTCTCTTGACAGCTTGGCCCCATACGGGTACAAGAAGGCCATCATCTGCGGTTTCGCCGTGAACAATGTTGAGGGAGATACAACGGGGACCACGAAGGAAGTCACGAGCCAAGAGGGCCACACTGGGTGGGAAAGTGGCACTGAAAAAAGCTGTCTGACGACCCTCTACGGCGGGCATACCGTATTTGCGAGATTGGATTATTTTCCGCAGTTGAGGTTCGAAACCCATATCAAGAAGACGGTCGGCTTCATCAATGACTAAATTTCTAAAGGTCGATTATATAATGAACTTAATAATTCAACCAAAATTGATCTTTGAACATGAATAATTGTACCCCATAAAGGATTATAGTGAATGTTAGTCTGACAAATAAGAGAGAAGCAAAAGTAAACAGATATTCCACAAACATCATTGTTAAATCAAATAAAATGAAGATTCATCAAAATTCGGCTGTAGCCTCTTAAATATACAAAGTTCGAACAATGTTGAACTATGCATAATACATATAGCACAAACGCTGAATGACTTACCTGCAGAATGTTAAGTTGAGAAGCCTCTGTTCAAGGAAGTCGAGAAGTCTCCCGGGGGTTGCAACAACTACATGACAACCACGACTGAGTTCTGACATTTGACGATAAGGCTTTTCACCCCCAAAGAGACCAACTGGTCGTACATTGCTTCGGTAACAGAGCTGAATAGAAAAATTAACGTAAAAGAAGGAATCAAATGCAATAAAAATTGTCTAAGTGCTCCCACCTTGCTTGTCTCGAATCTGATTTGATGAACAAGTTCCCGAGTAGGAGCAAGGATCAAAGCTAGAGGAAATTGAATTTGATAGTCGCTATTTACCTGAATTAAAAAGCAAGAGGCATAAAACAAGAAATAAAAGCATAGAAAGTGTGTAAGGAAAGGCTTACAAGAGCATTCATGGAATCAGAGGGATATGTACACATAATTCGGTGAAGAATAGGAATAAGGTAAGCAAGCGTTTTCCCTGACCCTGTTTGCGCTGCAGCCATTAGGTCGTACAAGCCAACATTACCGAAGTCTTCAGCAGTCGTTGGATTTGCCAGCAGCAGTGGGATAGTATGAATTTGAACTGGAGTCATATCAGTTAGGTTTGACAACACAATATTGTCCAACAACTTCTTATCTACCGAAAGATCGGCAAACTAAGAAAATTCGTAAATAAATTTTTGAAAATATACCTTGCCGCATGTCGAATATTGCACATTCTCATCAACCGGCTTACCAGAAATATGAGCGACACCGTTTGAAACTAATCTGGGGCTGTCTTCAGATTGTTTTTTGTGAGGAAAAAGTTTCCACTGTAGAGCTTCATTGGGTGAGCGTTGAACAGACCAAAGTGCTGGTGGAAAAAAACCGGGTGTTGAAAATGCTTGGAATCTACCACCGGATGATGACAATTTCTGTTCTAGCTTGGTGACGTAACTTGCAGCACATCTTGTTAAGAAAAACATTTATGTAAATAAATACAATTACATTCTAAAAGAATCCCTAATCCACTTTGAACTGCATGCAACAAGAGACCGCATGATTAACTGATGCCTTAAACCAACCAACCCACACAGCCACAAGCAGCCTATTGGGCACAGAATGTACGAGCTTCAAGGTTAAAGGCAGGTACTAAGTTGTTGTAGCTGAAAATGGCAACTAAATGACCAAACATTTTGGGAAGTTTCCAAAGGGGAAGCTTGTTTTGCTGTTAATGTTCTTTCTTCATTTCAAAATTTCTTCATTTAGGCTGTTATAGAAGAAAGTTACAATTCTAGCTAAATTATACATCAAAACGGGATATTATAATTTTTGTTCTATATGGAGCTGATGTATCGTTATGTTAATAATTACTCACTTCAAAACTGTCAAGTTAATATGTTGGGAGTATAAGCATTGCTGATTCGAAAAAATCATTCAAGTGTTAAAATACTCCTATAAAATCAAAGGCCCCAATTAAATAAATGCAGAAGACTTTTAAAAGTATATGAAAATGAGCAATAGCTAGCTTTGATCATATTAGGATAGGGTCTACTCTTTACAGAGTGGAAACTAGTAGATTTCGGTTATGATCGCAATCTGTATTTCCAAAACTACTAAAGCATAAACTTTTTAAAAAATTAAACGGCTTTACCTTAAACACAAAAATGTATTGGTAAGATGCAGTCATTGGAAATAGTAATACCAATTGAGCGTTTTATTTAAACAAGATTGCCTTTCTATTATCCAATTAATGTTTTAATATTTATTCCAGATTGAGTTAGGAAAATCGAATGTACTAACAGTTCTCAGATCATAATAACAAGAGTTAGAGGGTAGGGTGGTGCATTGCTTATTACAAAGATCACAATACGATTGTACATATGAGCTTATATATAATATAGGATAAATGAGATTTTGCGGTAATGAAAGCTAAATCAATCAAACCACTGGAACGGTATGGACGTTGCCACTAAGCAACGCCAGCCGGCTAAAAGCAGATTAGACTATTATAATTTCCATCTTAGTTATCTTGGCATGAACACCAACATCAAATCAGTTTACAATATGCAAAAATGGACACTTTTGGAGACATGTCTATAAAGAAGTTTCCAGCGCTTTTTGTGAATCAGGTCACATCAATCTGTTCAATGTGCGAGACATGAAATCATTTGTTTTTAACACAGATATTTATTACGAAAAATAGCATGACGTTTTAGGTGAAGAAAGTGGAATTAGTAGAAAATCAGGGAATTATTATGAAGTGATTATTAAGACCATGAGTGAGCAATTAAATCACAATTGACACAGTATCGCCAATAGGATAATCTAACTAATGTTTTATTATTAAATTGTAAAAAAACTTAATGCTAACTTAAATGGATATATAAAATGTACGTCGCTTTGCTTATTCAAAATTAATTTTCCTTTTAAAAATATCCAAATAAGACAAAGGAGATGTAGTAAAATGAATATGATGGGTGCTGGTGTTATTTACATAAGCCTAGACGACCTACTTACAAAACCGATAATTTATAGAAATATAAATGTAAAACCGCGCATTGAAAACAATATCTGCAGCTGAAGTTTTAATTGCTTGTTTAAATAGTGTCCTAGGTGCTATAAATCTCTTCCATGAAATTAAAGCAATAATCAGAAGTAATCATCTGAAATTATAGGTTATGCATTATTGCTCCTTACTTCAAATAGAATAATCAGGTTTATTTTTAGAAAAATAGAAATAAATGTATCTACTAATTGAGTAACTTAATTGCAAAAATTCTATACGGAAAATTCAAATAAGGTTGTCGATACAAGAGATAGCAATCATAAAATATGTTAGGTATAGTACTTAAACCCGCTATTATTCTACGAAATTAAACCGACTTGATAATAACCTGCGTATTAAACCTTTGATTACTTAGTTTTTAATTAGGATTATTCCATTTTTTATTATATTCGAACTTATTTTTAGATATTTCTTTTAATAATCAAACACATTAAAATTATCTAATATCGTTCAAGGTTATTTAGCTCTGGATTTGAACTGGTTCGTAGGTGGGCTATCGTCCTGAAAAATTAAGTTTTAGTTATGGTAAGATAATCACAGGCGTAATTTATTATTATGTCGTAAAATGCACGAAATTTAAAATGTTGTATATTAATTTATCTCTAGTATCTGTCGATAATTCCATTTGGCGATAATTTCATTTGCCGATTTCCATTCTGTCTAACGAGTCCATGAGTCCTTAATTACTTTTCTCTTGTTTTCGGTAGCACTCTCTTTTTGCTCATTTGTATTTTAGCTTAAAATTTTGTACTTACTTTTTTCATGTTTGCTCTTGACATACATAATAGTGTTCAAATATTTTTCGTAGTCTTTCCTGGATTATACTTTATTTTTTTATTATTCTTTATTTTGGAGTTAACTACATTATATAGTCTGAAATAGAAATATAGTCTTGTTTGCTTCCTTTATTTTACTAATTTAAAATCTCTTACTTTTTGATCTAGTTATTTTATCGATTTCCTCGTCTAATCGTTTGTCGCTTTTTATCATATAAATTTATATTGTTCTTGTTTTACAATATAAATTATTCTTTTGCCTATCTATGTGCAAATTTATTACTGAATGCATGATCTCCTAACTGTATTTATTCCGTCTTTTAGTGTGTGTCTAATTTACTCTCAGGCGTACGTCTCTCTATTCTCCATGGATTTTGTTCAGCACTCCTTCTCTTTGTCCATCGTTCACTCTTCTGGAATATCAATGTCCTTGTAATAATTATAGCTTCTCTTCTAGTAACCCTTTCCTTTTAGTTCGACGGTCCTCTTTGGATCACCTTTATTGAATGTTTATTCACTGTTATTGTTTGCTTAGTTAAACTGAGATCCAGTAATTTTTCTATCTTGCGGTCTTTGAGACATGGAATAATGAATAATATAAGAGAACACTCTCTGGTACCCTAATGCATAAACACTTTATAACATTTTTTAGAATATAAAACTTCCACTGTCATTTTCTCTAATGATCATTTGTAATAATCTCTGTCTCTATTACATGGATTTACCAATGTATTTCGTTGCGCGTTCTCTAGTTGTGCCGATTAGCTTGGTATGTTTCTTATGCTCAATTTGTGCTTCATTAACTTCATACAAAAAACAAATATGCTTTTTTTTTATTTTTTCAGGTCTTTACTTACCATCGGCGTTCCCTGAATAATTGCGTTGGAGTCCTTCTGGGTGCCCTCCTAGTTATTGTTGGTTATATTGTAACGCTGATTGAAGAAAATCTTACCAGTAAGCTCTGCAAAATCTTAATATTCTTTGTTTAATTTTTTCTTTGCGTTTTTTACATTACGACCGATGTATGTTAAATTTGTATGGTCTAAAATTAATCTTCAAAAGAGTAGTCGTAACGTATTTAGGTGTTTTACAGTTAATAGGATAGTTGACTTTTACCATACTAGCTTTTACACCATGCTAACAACATTAGGGATGTTAATGTTGGTGTTATTTGAGATCGTTAAGTTTGACTTCCTCTGTGCTCCCAAAGTAATTAGCAGAATGGGATTTTAAAAACGTGATACTTAGTTTCGATGTTAGGAGGGTTCTGTAGATATTCCCTTACTCCAAAAGTACCTTATAACTAGGGTATACTCTGTATTGTAATTCATAGGACTTATTTGCATTCTCTCAGACCTTGTCTCATTAGATTTATTTCATTTTCTTTATCGGTTACTGTGAGTGTAATAATAATATTGTAGTATTATAAAATTCCAACTTCCCTTCTAGCCATTAAGTTCAATCCATTTTCCAAGTAGTCTTGTACACTGTCGCACTAATTTTAAATTTCATCGGAATGACATAATGTTTTCATTTTTATTATTGTATTTCAAATGGACTACAGTAATTATTATCTGTTTGAAATATGAATCATAAAAGCTTCCACAAGTCCTCCAAGCGCAGTTTGTTTGTTGGGAGATAGTTGTTAGACATTCGTGTATGACAATCTCCCCCTTATTCGATCTCTTATTCGTCCTCTCTCTCCCTACCGAATGCGCACCAGTGAGCATAGGTCTCGTGGCTTTTGACTTGATAGGCATGCTAGTCTATCATTCCTCTATCAACAATTCCTTCATTGACCCCAATTAATCGGTAATAGATTGCACTAGCCTACATAAATTGTTAACGATAGCTTCATCAAAATCGCCGTTTATTTTCGTTATATTGCCATTTTTTAATTTTCCCACAATCAATTTGTTACCTATGGTAACAAATGCCATTTCCATCTTCCATAGGGCTAGTGAAAGTTTACTAGACAGTTCCGAGTTGGTGGGGATGAGAATAAGCTTGAAATTTATTCACCATGTAACTCAGATTGTACGTCATTCTCAAGCATTTTCTTCACCTTGGCTATTTGCTCGGGAACACTGCGTACTTGCATTATATCGCCTGTATTTTACTGATTTTGCTTATAATAATGCACTTATATCGTGAAAGCGCATTAAACAAGCTTGATTACCATTACCAGGTGTCATTATAACAGTACCAATATACCCATTTGCTCGTAACATTCATGCAAGTCTGATTAGAAAATCGGTGGTAGGGTGGTGGTTACCAGAGATTATTTATATATTATTTTTGATCTTCTTGTTCTCAGAATTTCCTGTTACTTGTTAATTTTAATAATCTCCTACAATATGCGTCTTATCATTCTCTCGTTTTATGCTTTTAAACATTCCAAAAGGTATCTGTTGTTTATAGTACCTGTAGCATTTTTAAAGTTTCTCATAAATACATCCTTTTGGTATGGGGATTTAAATGAACTTTTTATCACTTTTCTATCAGATTGGCTGGTTCATTGTCGTCATTTTTTATAGTCTCTACATTTTTATTAAATGTGCACTTTGTGAGTTCCTTCCTTCTTTTGGTCTCTTTAAGATCTACTGATAGCTGAGGGTGTTATATTCGGTATTTTCGCCTCTCTTTTCTGCGTGGTTTACTATCAGGATGCCTGCCAATTGCAAAGCGGAAATAACTACGAAGTGCATTGGAAACAAGTCTACGTCAACAATGTGGTATGCAGTATCTTCACTTTCGTTGCCATCGCCTTCACGGAGACTTCAGAGATTCTATTCCTCCCCTTTTCTATGTGGTAAGCTATTCGAGACTAAGTAATCCATCTATTTAGTATTTTTTTTTGTGATTGAAAATCAACATGGAAAGTACTTTTAGCAGCAGGAGCGGTCTTTTCATGTTTTGATAGTTAATTTCAGGTTTGCTTGCATGCGATTTCACATAAATTTGCCATTTAATGCTTGTAATGCCTATCTTTACAACTCAGTTTATTGCCGCGTCTGATAACACATTTCACTTGACATGTAGTGGTATGGAGGGTGACTATTTAGCGCTTAACTATTTTTAGCATCGATGACCACCCTTTAAATCTAATTAAAGGGGCTAATTTCACAAAAAAGGTCACTAACAAAAGTTGTTATCTCCGTTTAAGATCATGCATACAGAAAACTTTTTTTTGTCAGTCAGTTCATAAATAGCCAATGTTGATTTGTAGTGGAGTTTGTGATTGTAGATATGCATAAGTTTGAGGAGGAAGGTTAGTTCAAGGCCATATTGGATTAGTACAGAATAAAGGGGTTGGTTTCACGTCTTTGCCATAGCCAATGCATTACCTAAGGAGGAGGTGGAGAGTAGAGCATCTCTTGTGTCCAGAATTTAAGACTTGCTGTAAAAATCTTCTCAGTTCAGTAGAACCCCATGAATATAATTGACGACACTCCAAACCATTTTAGATTTCTAGACTAGGGATATAAGCCTAACGATCCAAATAGTATATTCATTTCATTTACTCAGTCCACTTCTTGAGATGTGGAACTTTAAGAATTACGGATACCATGCTATTGGGAAAATGGTATGTGAAGTCGTTTTCCTTTCATCAGAACTGAACTTCTCAAGCTTTCAGATGGTATTAATGATAGAAGTATCGGAAGGAAGCATTTTCCAAAACACCCATTCTGAAACCTCTTCACTTTACTATTTTTACTCAGTTAAATGAACAGTTTCATTCACTAGAAATGCGCATTTACCAATGTCTTTTAATTCCTCACAACCGCTCACCACTATGTCATCGAGTCACAGAATGATGTTTACGTTGTTGACTTTCAGAATCTTGGTGGTTAGATTTGTGGGATTTAGAATGCTTTGAAATTGGTATGTTTTCATGCTTTTCTCCATCCCCTTTTCTTCATGTGCTGTGATTGAGCTAACTGGCCAACTATTGAAGATTCTATGCTAATTTTTTATGCTGATGGCACGTTTTATTCATGGAAAAGTAACTGAATTAATGGAATAACAAGGCAGTCCAATAAGGTATACCGGAGAGAGAGAGGGGGGGGGGGGAGAGAGTTCGCTTTTTCATGAGAGGTTTAAGAGTGAGATTAAGCCTTCCATGCTCAATGATCTCTCTCCCCCCTCTCTCTCTCCGGTTTATCTATTTTCGCTTTCAGCATCGCTTCATATCTTCATAGGCTTCCATCTTGTTTATTCCCTTTTAATTTCATCTGTGTTCAACTGCAGTTAGTAAAGTACGTTTGGAAGCTTTTTTTTTAATTTCAACGATCCTATCTCTTTGCAACTTCAAAACTTTATCTCTAATGCGGAGTGATTACAGGTGTGATTAAGCAATTTCACTGTGAGATGCACAGTTATACTCACGAAATGTGTGCTGTTACCCTAGCCTCTGCTATTATTGAGCCAAAAGTTTGCAAAAGTTGGAACTGCATGTGGTTGTCAAGTCGGGGGGGGGGGAGGGGGTCTCATAGTGTGGTGAGCTTCTCAATCTGGTGATTGGTGCGTTTGAGTGATCTCAACGAGTATGCTCACTTCCCTCCCATGCTTTGTGCATTCGCAAATCAATGAGAGAGGGTAGACCAAATTTTTGCACGCACAAACACACGCACTCACACAAGTACTTACCCTTAGATTGTAGTGGTTTTTAGCTACGTGCAATGTGCTCCTTATTTACGTTATTTTGTTACTAAATTTTTGATCGGTTGAATCTTTTTCTATGCCAATTAATCATTTGAAGGTTCTTTGAAACTCTACTATAATTGTAATGTAAAGTTTGTATCTTTTATCTATCAATAAGTAACACAAGTATTAGGGTGCAACTCCCGAGACCTATAGTTGTATAGAGCTGATTTTTCTTGTTTTGTATTGTTACGTTTCAGTAAAATCCGGAAGAAGGAAGAGGATCCGTGACTCAAGGAATGTTTATTTATTTCAAATGACAGGCTTTTTGATCGTTATCATTAGCTCTTTAGATGACTTCGGGCCTCACAGAGGGGATAGAACATCAAAGTGAAAAAGGTCGAGAAGGGGGTGGGGATAGAAGAGTGTTTCAAAGACGAAGGTAGAAGAAAGGTGAGGTGAGTACTATGAAAGTAGTTGAATATGACATACAGTGAGGTGATGGTAGCTTGAAGTCAGAAGTCAACTGCCAGTTTATAGACTTTTTTGCCGAATGAGTATACGTTGCCCAGGGTGCACCACGTGGTGGGGTAAGCATAACTTCAGACTACTTTAGGAGATTAACTCATCCATCCTAAAGAATTTTACGAATTGTCCTTACTATATGTGAGCTTCTCCGCATTAGACTTGAGCCAATTTTGTTACCTCTTTCCATGATTTTTGAATTGTCAGCGGTAATAGACGCTGAATTAGCACTAAAAGTGTTATTCACCTTATAGTATCAACGAGTTTACATGATAGATTAGCAAGTTGGTCATAATTATGTTTATATTCATATGATTATAAATTATTTTGAGGTAATTGGCCTTGAGCTTTCGTTCCAGCTTTTGCTAGTGGGGGTGGAGGGGGGGGGGTGGTTATTCACTGTTGAGTTGACTGTCTAATGCATTCTATTAGTTACCGAGTTGTCATATTCGAATATGCATAAATTGCTTACAAATCTAGAAAAGTCGACGAAATAGTTGTTGGGGTAAAATGAAAATAACCAGGAGCTTGTGTGAGCCTCGTTTCGACACTCCTTCCAATCGGAGTTTACTGGTATCATGGTGGTCAGTGTTGAATTTCCTTTCGTTTGTACCTAGGAGTGGTGCTTCTTGCTATCTGAATCTAGTTCTTATTGATCAAATTACTTACCAATGCTTGAACTAACGCTTGTGCGCCTTCAACAATGAGGTGACACTAAATAGCCCCTAACTACTTTTAGGTTCCTACCAAGTGTGCCTGAGAACTATCCCCTTTGGAAACTAATGGCGTCTTTAAAAGCTAATAGGATAGATAGAACCGTTCTACCTGAAAGAAAAAAAGATGAAATGGTAAAAAGTTGATTTTCGGGAAGGAAGGCAAGAAGTTTCAGTAGGGATTGCGTGGAAATTCGGTTGCAATAAAGAATATCTACTTAGGCACGTTCTAGGAGTTGAGACAGTTTGAGCTCTTAGTTTTTTGGGCTGAGTAATAGAAAAAGCCCTCAACAGGTAACTAGGTCCCTGTAAGTGCACAAATATGCGCGCCTGCACTTCATAAATTTTCAACATTTTTATTTCAACTGGCAGGCTTTATGATATATATTATTAGCTCTAACTTTCAACATAACACCTATTGGAGGAATACAATGCAAGGTGTTGAGATGCCAATTTTGGGGAGTATGACTTTCTTAGCTTTTGATATTTACTTTGGAAGCGAAGTGAAGTTATTAATAGGTTTAACTATGTCTCACATTAGTGCTATATTATACGCATAGTTAAATGTCTGTTGGTATGTTTCCAATTCCTCCGTGTTTGCTCTCATCAATTCCATTTTTTTTTAATTTTCAGTTTGGAAACCCTTCTGTTCTGGTTTTTGGTAGTCCTCAGCTGTGTGGTGTCCTCCTGCCTTGGTTGTCTTATACTTCGGGAAGCCACAACATACACCACCGTTCGAATGGAGACGTTCGGTCTCGTTCGTTCTCTTCTTCAAACTGTTTTGGCGGTACTTATCTTCCGTGTTTACACTACAACCTTTTGGTGGGCCGGTATCCTTCTAACTGCAGCAGGAACTGCAATCTACTGGCGAGCATACATGAATCTGGCCCCTGAGCAAGCGACAGCTAACAGAGTCGTCGGCAAGGATGAGCTTCCGTTGATTAATACCGTGAACGATTAATTCAGGCATCTGATCCACCCTTCATTCCTCTCCTTGAAAAGCTCTTATTTGCTTGCCTTTTTTTTTGCCCGCCTTATTCATATTTACGAACCTGCGTGAAATAACGAATCAATCTGTATTCCACTTTCCCTCGTGCTTTGAAATACTATTTTTCTTTATTGAGTAAGAAGAACACTATGCGAAATTTTTTTATTAATGCTGGCTTTTCTTACATAACTTTTGGTTTTGTTACGAGCTTTATGATAGGCATCATTAGCCCTTTATTTGACTTCGAGTTTCACAGAAAGAGGAACTTCAAAGTCGCAAAAAGTGGGGAGAGGGAGCAGAAGAGTGATTTACAGATGTAAAAGAAGCAGATACAATGGCTTTAGAAAAAGATAAGGTGAGTACTGTGGAAGTGGGGTCATGATGGTTTGAAGTGAAAAGGCAACTGCCGGTATGAGCATTTGTTACTTAGGGTGTATCTCGTGGAGTCAAGTCTATCGCGCTCCCCAGAAATTTAAAGTGGAATCGGCGAAATCTAAAACCATTTTCATCGTGTTTCAAGTCAGTAATTGAATTAGCTCCCATTAACTTCTGGTGCACGAACCTTTATAGAGTTAATAATCTTCAAATAGCTCATATTAATGGCTGATTATTGATTTTCTGCAGTGGTAAAATATTGCTGTTCCACGATGAGGTTATGATAAGGATTAGGGGCTTTAAATGGAATGGGTTTGAGTAATATCAGAAAACTAACTGAAAAGGGGGGGGGCACTGTATAGCAAATTGTCATTTATTAGGGCCGTGTCCTTAATCTGGCATATTCGTTCTTGAATATTTACTTAGTGGGGTGCTCAACCCTTGCTGGTTTTCTAAACAATTATTCTTAAGAATACGATAGACTTACCTCCACGTGGTGCACCCTGGACAACGTACCCTCCACGTGGTGCACCCTGGACAACGTATCTTCGTACGGAAAAAAGACTCGGCATTCGTTTTTGACTTCGATTTATTATGATTAGCCACCTGGACAACGTATCTTCGTACGGCAAAAAAGTCTATCATTTTCGCATTTGATTTGACTTCGATTTATTATGATTAGCTTGAAACAAGGCTATAAGAGAAATCACCCTCGTCAGGGCGAATCACGTCTTCAGATCCTCCAGTGGAATGCTGAAGGGATGTCACAGGACAAAAGATCCATACAGAGGTACAGAAAAGGCTACAAACCTATGATGTAGACATTTTCACAATTATGGAATCAGGAATGTCGCCGGACAAAAAGATCCAAGTACAGAAAATCCCTAAAGTGATGAAGACATTTTCACAATTATGGAAGCAAACATTTCGGAACCAATTCCCAGGTTACACCCTGTACCTTCTACCTAAATAAATTCTCAGGTTACACCCTGTACCTTCTACCTAAATACCGGGCCCAGGTTACACCCTGTACCTTCTACCTAAATACCGACAAACAAGTGGAATTCTAACTGGAGTTAAAGAAGGCCTCACCTCCCACTAAGACCTCACACTTCTTCTAACTGGAGTAAAAGAAAGCCTCACCTCACACTACGACCATGTACAATCTGCCTAAATACCGGCAAGTTGCAAGTGGAATCTCTACAATCTACCTAAATACCGGCAAGTTGCAAGTGGAATTCAGACTGGAGTAATAAAGATGGACTCACACACTACGATCTAATCAAGAGTATGGGCTCGACACAAGAGACAAGTGGAATTCTAACTGGAGTTAAAGAAGGCCTCACCTCCCACTACGATCTAATCAAGAGTATGGGCTCGACACAAGTCATATGTGAAATAATCAGATTAAAGGTTTGGAAATG
>UZAE01000262.1:0-28159 GCA_900617975.1 Rodentolepis nana | reverse complement strand
AACACACCTACTCTCTCTAATGGATCCTCCAATGGTGGGATCGGTGGCATTGGGGTAATATTGGTTATTCCTTCTGAAGTGATATATATATTTGTAAAAAAATATTTCTAACCTGATGTAGCGTAATGTGTCGTTGTAGTGTCACTGGCCTGTGTGTTTCTAAGGCCCAATAGAAACAAGACTAAAGACCTTAAACATTGATTTATATCAAATGATAGGTTTTATGATTGTTATCATTAGCTCTTTCGTTGACTCCGGGCTTCATAGGGGGGAGGGACATAAAAGTCACGAAAAGTCGAGAGAGGAGGGGAACAGAAGAGTGATTTACAGATGTAAGAGAGACAGACACAAAGGCAGACAAAAGGTAAGATGAGTACTGTGAAAGTGGTCAGATATGACATAAAGTGGTCTAATTGTAGTTTGAAGTCAACTGCAGATTTATAGACTTTTTGCCTTATGAGTATACGTTGACCAGGGTGCATCACTTGAAGTTTGTTAGGAAAATCTCTTCCTCCCTCTAAAGCATATACGAGTGTTTTTTTGCCTTAAACAACCTGAACCAGAAAGTGGCATTGATTGATAAAAACGAACATTTTTCATCTAATGAGATTTGAATAAGCAATTTATTGTTAATTAATCTTAGAAGTAGCATATTTAGTTAAATGTACTAAATCGTAAGGACGTTGCCTTCTCTAATTTCTGAGCCAAATCCGCCGTTAAGACATTGGCCGTTTTTATAGGGTACTGAGATTTGTGGCTATCTCCAAGGCTTTGATATAGTTGATAGCAGTTAGTCACAGTATAGTACAGTTAGAATACAAGGATGAGATTACACAGGAATAGGTAATAAAGGCTATACAAATGTACTTAATCGGATAAAGTAGCCTGTTATTTAGTACACCAATAAGAGGAAAGCTAGATATTTGTGGATTAGATTTCTAATTCCTTCTCGACTTTCATATTCTGTGATTCTTATTAGTGTCTTCGTTCAAGTGATGGAATCAATGGCAATCGATCTCATCAGCATTCACAGCAACAACAAACACCAATGGTGATTTCCAGCTCCTCAGACAGTGAGGCCTCTTCATCTGCTTTTGGTGTGCAGACTCCTCAACGTCGAGGTATTGGTGGTCTCGTAAAAAGACAAAGGAACTCCCTCACTTGTTTGGATGGTTTCCCTCGAGGAGGTGGTCAAGAGGAAGTGGTCGCGTTATCACGTGCACGATCTACTCAACTAAGATCGAAAAATGAGACCCCTCCAGCACTATCAACAGCAAATATTCAACAACCACTGCCTCCAAATACTCTGCCGTCTGCATCACAACTTTTATTTGTATGTTTGAATTTTATCAGTACCAACAGTAATTTGCGTAATCAGTAGTATAGTATTGAACCGTTTGTTTCCCAGATCAGATTTAGAAATCTCGGTTTCAAGGCTACCTGTGCATATTCCATGATTGGAATTTTCACAGGTATTTCCTACCGTCCTAAGACGCAAAGTGTCTACAGTGCTTCCTTCGTCCTTGTCACTTGTGACCATTTCTCTTTTGCGCTTATCTCCGTTTGTCTAGTTATCTCATTTTCACGTAAACTTCTCTCCTTTGACCATTAGGACTTGTTTTTTTTTAGAGAAAGTTTTCTCTTTTTAAGTTTCGATTTTACACAATTTCATGGCTTAAGTTTGGTGCTTTTTCAGGAAACAAAACCAGGAAATCGATAACCATGGGTCTGACAACTGTCATTACTTTAAATGTTGGCTTTTTTTACTTTTGATTTCGATTTGATCACATTTTTTGGGTAAAATATGTGCTTGTTCACCATTAAGACAGCTCTATTGTGGCTGTAGTGGCTGCTCGTAGTGGCACTCTGACGGCCCATGATCTATTAGATTTAGTCCTCTTAGCTATACGTTCTTTTCTACAGCCGGATGAATTTGGACTTGGTTGTGAAATAGCGGCAATAATTTCAAGCCACTACTCTGAAAACCAATATCCAATTTAGTTGTGTCACCCGCTCGTCTTTAAAGCTACGCGATTCAAATCTTCTCGAGAAAGAGGCGACCTTAGCTGCAACTAGAGTTACAATGAAATTTTGGACGGAAATCCTATAATTCCCCCCCCCCCTATTCTCTTCTCATTGAAAACTATGTAGTGTAATTTGTATTGTTGTTCCTATTGACTATGCTAAATATCCATATTGGATAATGAGAATTTATTTTGCACCTTCATTGATTGGAACGTAGCATTCTGCTATATCTCTCCCATGATTAACTTAAACCACTAGATGTGCTGATGCTTAATTATCAGTTTATGGATGATGGTTCTATCACATTGAAAACCATCGGCCTTTCTTGTATTTTCTTTTTAGCAAAACAAGTCGATGAACTCGCATGCTGCATCAACAGAGGATCTATTCCATCTTCCCGAGTTGTGGCAGCAACAAAATTCACATCATCAGTTCCCTCATCGGAATTCACCACTCTGTCAGCGTTCCGATTCCACTTACGCCTGGCAGGATGAAGGCAGTGGGGGCATGACGTCGCACTTTCCTCTACCAGCCTATCACCTCTCAGACACAGAGATGCCATCCCAACTCCCTCTCTCCACATCTCATCATCATCTCCCAGCACCACCTCATCCTAGACGTGTCACTAATCGTCTCAAGCGACGAAGACGGGCATTTGGGGAGAGATTCTACACTTTTGATTCGCGATATCTTCCCCCTCAATCAACATCGACTTTGCAACCACAACAGTAATAACTTGTCCTTTCCTCTTATCTCCGTTTGTATATTGTTTCCCCACCCCCATTCCCAAATTTAATCTATGTGTGTATAGATATTCAATCGATCTCAAAATCACTTACTTCTATTGTTGTGTGTGATAGTTGTCAGGTTCTCTCTTTCGTGATCGATGGACATATTTGTGTCGCTGCATTTATTTCTCTCACACAATTTCTTTCATTTCTTTTGATGACGAAGATGATGCCTTGTCCAGGTTTATTTCTTTTCCACTCTTATTGTTAATTCGTGCCCTCGTTCCCTTAACCTTTCACCTTCTCACTCATCCTATAAACTCCTCTATAATTCTCATTTGTGGAATAAGGACTTCTTTGTTTAAAATTGCCTTAATTATTTCCAAGGAGGTGGAAATTAAGTTTAAGTTAAATGAAACTGAGGAGTAAAGGGATATTTGAATCGTAAGTACTGTGTATTTATTTTGTAAACGCTGAAATCTTGGTATAAAAGGTAATAAATGTGTTCACTAGATTAGGTATGGAACATTTCAGTTATCACTCCTCATCTCTTGATATCTGCAGTCTCGTCTACCATGCATGAACTGTGCCTTTATGTTAAACCAGACACATTTCTACATCAATATATATTTCGGTCTATTTCTTCATCATGCTTCCATAACATCAAGTTATTCCAATCAAAAAATATGGGTGGTATGGATCCTCTGCATAAAAGTATGCGTAAGAAAGGACGGGAAATTAGTTCATAGTGCAAGTGCCTGTAGCTCAAAGAATACAGACCAGAAGAATTATAGCATTATTCCATCTACCCAGCATGATGGGTGGAATTCAGTGTATACCGTCTTGAAGTTAGTTATTAAATTAAAATGTCTCATAATAAAACTCCATAGAAGGAAGGAATCTATCACACAGCCTGCAAATACAAGAAAATTTGAGCATATTTTCTTAAAATGTTTCGTTCGGATGTATTTTTTGCTGAGCTCTACAAAAAAGAAGTTTTGACATTAAAATTTTAATGCGGTTGAATTCCCTTGTACATATAAATTCAAAGGATAGTAATATTTCATTACCAATTTTGTTATCGACCATTTTGCCGTTTATAATAAATTATGCTTTAAACTATGACTGACAAAGTAACCGTTAAAATTTAACGTTAAATTATTTTTTAAATTTAAAAACTTGATTTACCTGCTTAAAAACACTATTGTAAAGCTAGTATTGGGTATTTAATCAAACAAAGGTTTTGTTTTGCTCAATTAGAAGCGCCGCGAAAACGAATACGTTCTGTATCATCTTGACTCGTTGTTGTTGACTGCTCTGATAGCTCCGGATCGCATAGATTAAAAAATTATAACTAAATCGACCACTTTAAATTTTTACCGATAGTCTTTCTCACTATTTTTACTGTCGTCACCTTTCTACAATGTCTGAAGTCAAGCAGTTCCCTACGGTAGATCTCAGCAGGGAGAGCAAAAAGGCTTCCGTTCAACAATCGAATGCGAATCAAAATCCAAGATTAATCAAGAAAAATCGTACTCATTACAATTCTATGAGTCACGCAGGAGTTAATGGTCTTACTCTTGCTACTACTGGTGGTGCCCCCGGAGCAGGAAACATTCTGTGTAATCGCACATCTTATGGCAAGAATAGCCGCAAGCCCCGTAATGGCTTTCGGCGTGGATCAAGAAAAGGTTTGTAACTTTTCTTGTGTTATTTTTCGTTATTAGCGTCTGACAAAGACGTTTGGGACATCGCTTGTGATGAATTGGATGAGTTGGAGCTTGATCCAAATGACCCAGACTATGAGTCTGATGAAGAGGTACTTAGTCATTGAAGAAATAATTGCTAAATTTAGAGTCCTGAAGTCCTCGGAAACATAAAAGCAGCTTATAATGAAGAAGAATTCGATAACCGCGTTTCAGATCTTATTCATGCGTACTATGATCATTGCAATGTTAACGAAATAATTGTAAGCATTAATTATTTATTTTGAGGCCCTTTTGTTGCTTTGGACTTCGTTTTAGTGTTTATATTGGTTTAGGAAGCCTTACAAGGTATTGCAATGACTCCAATGCAAAGAAGACGTCTTCCTGTTCTAGCTATTAATCTGGCCCTCCAACATAAGGTTGGCCATTGTGAACTGACTTCGGAGTTACTCTCTGAAATGTGCGGCAAGATTATTAGCATGTCTGGGATGCAACAAAGCTTCCGCCTGCTCCTTGACGATATGCCTGAAATCGTTATTGATGTTCCTAAGGCTCCTGATGTAAGATTACTTTCAAAAATTTCCTTCAGTCTCATTTTCAAACAACTGTGTACATATTGTCTTTTTTGCAGTATATTGGTCGCTTCATTGCTCGCGCCGTTGCGGATGACATCCTCCCGCCAAAATTCGTTCAACAGTACAAGGATTTGAATGCCGTAATGCCACCTCCTGGTACATCTCCTATTGTATCTGATACTGTTCATCCTCCGGTTCGCATAGCATCACGCCATAATAGCGTAAATTTCCCAGAAAGTGTAGGAGCGACTCGTAGCAGTTCTGGTGTTAGTTCATGCGATACCAACATGTCTCCACCTAGTGGAGATGAGCCTAACTATGCTCTGCAAGCTATCAACAATGCGGAATCACTCCTCACTTCAAACCACGCATACCGTCATTTAGATATTGTCTGGGGAATTCCACCAAATGAGCGTGTTACAACTATGTTGATGAAGCAAATCTACTCCATTATCATGCGCTACGCTAGTGGTGGTAGATTTGAGACCGTCATCAGCAGCTTGAATGATCTTGATTCTCCGCATTTCCTACATGAGGTCGTCTATCAGGTGTGTAAATCATTTTCTTTTAAAGTTGTCACTTTAAAGAATGTGCTTTATATATCTTGATTGCCGCCTCTCTGTAGGCTATTATTATCGCAATGCAATACAATGAAAAAGACGAAGTGAGAATTAAGATGCTAGAACTGTTGGATAAATTGTGTCGTGCTGTTATTATTAGCTACGACCAGTTGGTGACTGGTGTTAGAAGAATTTATACTGAATTACCCACTCTCCAGCAGGAGATGCCCATTATTTATGTTCTTCTTGAGCGTTTCTTGCGCACTGCCGTTGAGATGGGTTTTATGCCTCAAAAGCTCGCCAAAGAGATGCCCAAAAAGTAGGTTCTTTTGTCATTCATAATAAAGCTTAAATCATTGTTTTTGGGTTAGTCTGATAAGTTATTTTCCATCTAGTCCAAGAAGAAGGTTTGTTTCGGAGGGTGATAGTATTCGCAAAACGAGCGGTGCAATCGAACGCATCTAGGCATTTCTGCTCATTCGTTCCTTCTTTTCACCCTATTTCTCTCCAAGCAACCGTCTTCAAACCAAAAGCAAAAATAACTCGATCTACGTGTGCCCTACCTTTCCAATTCCTCTATTTCTGTTGAAATTTTGAGGAGAATTCATAGTCTAATTTCGGGTTGTCACATAAGATAGCCCGTTGGCACTATCCCATTTTCTTACTATCCCTTTCCCTGCTTATCCTCTTATTGCATTCTTCTAAAAATGCGCTTTACCTCTCGCTTTTCACTAATTCCCTTCCGTGTGTGCTCCCAAATTTTTAATATAAAAAATAAATACAAGTATTGTTATTAACTCTGTATTTGTTGTGATAGAAATCTGTTGAGGTATCGTCACAATTATGAGCGTTCCACTACTCGCTTTCGATTTTCCACAATTTTCAATATGAACCTGCTCTGTTTTTTTGGCAGGTTTTGATTTTTATTGATTCATAAGTTCTGAATGTGGCAGCCAACCTTGAAAGGTGGAAACACGCAAGCCTTCCTAGTCTTCCCATATTGAGTGAAAAGTGTTGTAAACAATGAGTGGTGGACGTCCTGGTGATTAAATT
Source organism: Rodentolepis nana (assembly GCA_900617975.1). Taxonomy (NCBI): domain Eukaryota; kingdom Metazoa; phylum Platyhelminthes; class Cestoda; order Cyclophyllidea; family Hymenolepididae; genus Rodentolepis; species Rodentolepis nana. Next base: position 21,512 of record UZAE01000262.1, on the reverse strand, counting down.
GTCTTTTCTAAGCAGTCAGGTGGTAGTAGAACAAGGGATGATGGAACTGGCATTCCTGTTTAGCGTGCTTTAGTAACTTACCTTAAAGACCCAAATGCCAGATCGGAAATTTCTGACCAAACGGGAGTGTTTCTCATTTAAAGTGGAACACTGCCACTCCGAAATCCAAATTAAACTGAACAAAGTGGGATAATATAGAGTTTCCAAGCTCACTAAGAGATAACTTCAAACAACCAGTGCTCTGTTAGGTCGATCAGATGGTTATGTAAAGTCATAGATTTTCGGAATTGGCACTGTTAAACCTTCGAGGTTGTCATATTTAATTCGAATTTCCTGTTGCATTTATTTCTAACTAAATAGTTAAATTAACAGAAGTGATTTACTCAGGGGGTCAAAAACCATAAACTAGTCATTTCCGATTACTAGTTAATACGATGATTCCCTAGTAGGTCGAATAATTGGGGAGAGAGTTAACACTTTATTCAAGATCTATAAACAAATAGGAGTGTCTCGAAAGGACCCAGGATTGCTGTTTCGTTACCACCTATGAGATTTACAGGTGGGTCAATGGAGCTACACTTTTTGAGTCGATCTAAAATTCTCCTGACAATCTTACATTTTCAATCACTTAGGGTCCTAGTGATTAATGCTTTATTAACGTGGGTGGTCCATCTGAGGGCTACTTTTGGTCTTAACGCATTAATTTTCCATATAATCTATGTTTTAATTCAAATTTTCTTGCCTACTTTCTCATACAAAAGTGAAATATCGAAAGAGTAAAGGTCAAAAGCCTTACAAATTAATAACTTTTCAAAGTCGATGGTTTCTAGTGAGGAGTAATGTCTTCTAATCCTGTAATCAATGATCATTAACTAGAAAATACGATTGTCAAATGGATAAAGAAGCTGTCTCTAGATATTTGTTTTAGGAAAGCATGTGAGTGTTCCTAGGGCAAAAGACATAGTTATTAAATAATCGTTGAGATAATGGAACTGACAAATGTTTCGAACCCAACCACCTTAAATGCCGTTTTGGATGTTTCAAATCGAAATAAGCACAAAGGCTTAAGCTTTTATCCATCAGAATGCCACATTAAGACTCCTTTAAATCCAATCAAGAGACATCTCAAGAGTAAGTATACTCACTTCTGAAGGAAATGATTGAGAACATTCCAAAATTAATAAGGATTCGCCAGTAAGTCTTCTTCACTCTGAGTTGAGTGTTTAACGAGAAGAAGCTCCAATCCTTGAGGCTCAGAGTCTATTTTCTTTCCCCAAGATATGCATCTGATCCTCCAACAATCTCTGCCCTGTGAATATCTTACAATTTTACCTTCTGTTGCGAATAATTTTATATGGTCAACCATGACTAATATACCGCTATTAAGATAAAATTGAATAGTTCTAAGCTATCATTTTCATAATAACATGTGCTAACAGTCTCTTTATCTTTGCATTCCATTGCCAGATGCTCTATTTATTATCGGGGAAAGTCTGAAATCACCGAACCATCAAAATTAACTTATTTAATTGTCATTAACAGACAGTTTTATTGGTTATTCTAATTTCTTCTTAAAGAGCCGAATTTGTAACATTGCAGCATTAAAATATTAGGCAGAAACTTTTGGCAGTGTTCCTGCTTTAAAGTAAAGTCGCTTTTTTCCGAAGCGAATAAAAAATTCCGAATTCTTTGAACAGTTACTCCGAAAGATCCCTGAAACTACCCTTATTAAAAAATGTCCAGACATAAACTTGTGCAAATTATTCGCATAACATAATGCGCATTTCGAGATTTGCAGCTTCTCGCGTTGAGACATAATTAAGTGGTTAAATCTTTGCTGATTGTGGGATTTCCATTTCGGAGCTGCTTATGGACAAAGTGCTCTTAAAGCTCGTGAGTTTGAGCCTCGGTGTCAAATTCAGTCTTAAGTATGTCGTCTACCCAGCTGCCTTTTTACTTTCTTTCAAAGATTGGTGAACAATCAAGAATTATCAAACTCTTAAATTTGCTTATTGAAATCCAATAGCTATGAGAAAGAGGAACGTTGCTATTAGCAATGTGGCTAGCAAACAAGTTCTGGATCTCCTCTTTCCTCTGTCTTTGCCCTAACTACTGCAAACTTGGCTTGCGCACTTAAGGAGAGCACGTTCGCACCAGGATAGTCACGTGAGTTGCTATAACATTCCAGTCCTTCTCTTCACTGCAGTGGTGCGGCCGTACCAATCGACCACTTCCTTCATGACTTCGACACGTATCACGGTTAAGAGTCTATGTGTAACACGTACTCCGGGGTTTTACGTTAGACGCGATATTTTTTTCTTCGTGTCTGGACAATGATAGGACAAAGGTTGTTGGTGTAGGCTCAGACTTCAGTTCGTTTAGAGTTTGAAACACTAGATTAATTTCGTTTCATATGAAATTATACCTTAATAACTATCTTTATCATCTTCCGTAAACTAGTAACCAGATGGGATTAATGGTTTGGAATTAGCAATGTGATCTATTAAATTGTTCCCTTGCTTATTTGTTCGTTTAAAAGGCTCATGACTTTTGGTTTTTGTCATTGGATTTCTACTTATTCGACCTTTAGGACAAAATGTCTTTTTTATTGTGGTAAACAAAGGCCAGTCGAATCTCTAATTTGTAGAGATATCGGATGATTATTTGATGAAATATCAACTAGAGTTTATTTAAATCTGGTCTAAAATAAAATCTTTATATATAGTTGGTTCATCATCTCAGCAGAAAATATACAAGTGGAGCAGAATAGATGGAAAGAATATTTATTTCATAACTGTAGAGGTAAATATTGGCGGTACAAACCAATGAATGTTACTATTTTCCATCTGCAATTTTGACGAACCTATTACTTTTAAGTGAATTGTAGTTAACAAAATATTCCAAAACGAACTGAACATTGGCCTACATTTTTCGATCAGAAGAGCACTGGTATATATGTACTTTCATGAGAATATGAAAATATTAGAAACCATAGTTACTTTCTCCACTAAGATATAATGTGATTTATTTGATTCATGTTCCTTTAGCAAATAGAACTGGAAGGCTTTTGTGTAAGGAAAAGTGAACTGTTTGTGACTGCAATGTTTACAAAGTGTGAAGTGATGTGCAAGAAGCTAAAAGTTACAATTATTTACAAAAATCAATTTTAAAACGCGTCAAATATTAATTGTCAGTCTTAATGGCAAACTAGATGCAGTTTTCTTTCCTCGCTTCTTATAAAGGCACGTGCACCCAAAGTGCTGAGTCATACCCTTTCAGTCGATATTATCGAAAAACTGCACGCAGACACTTGGACATATGTTAATTTTTTCACAAATCGTTTGCTGACTTCTACCAGATTAGATGGAAGATAATCTTGTTAAAAGCTTGCAAAGGGATACAACGCATTTAAGGACCACTATCACTAACTAAGCAAGGAAGCAGTCGCTTTTCGCGCCCTAAAATCTATGTTTTATTTGCTTTTCTTTTTTTCCAGACGGCAATGTAAGGACAAAATGTGCGTACAAACCCCACCCTTAGTAATCACTTTCAGGTCTTCAGTGACCGGTCCTGGTTTAATTTACTCTCTTTGCCATTAACTTGCGAGGTCTAAGGGTGTACAAGCATGACTTGAGGAGAAATGTCGTGCTTATTTCGTCATACTGATGAACTTTCATGAAGTCGGTTTAGGGAGTTGTACGCCCAATCGATAATATCCAGATGAGGTATAATTCACCTTCAGTGCAATTGTATAAGATGTTTGGAATTTGGCCGTGTACACAACATGATTGTATACTTTGAGAAGTTAAGTTTCTAAACCTTTGTGGTAATATACGAAAGAATCGAATCTGGTCAAACACTACTTATATACAAAATAACAATTGAATAGATGGGGTGCGCGATAGACTTATCTCCACGTGGTGAACCCTGGACAACGTATCTTCGTACGGCAAAAAAAGTCTATCACTCGGCATTTGATTTGACTTCGATTTATTATGACTAGCTTGCTATAAATGTACCCCCCACCCTTGGGGAAAGCTGAAGTCAAAGTTTAAGGGCTAATGATAAATATCAGAAAGCTTGCCATTTGAAAAAATAATAATAACAATTGAATAGAATTATGAGTTGATTACGTTTTCTCACTTTCTTAAGATGTTATCTCAAAGTTCTCAACTATTACTGGAATTGTCTTGAAGTATATTAGAAACCTTTTAAACCAACAAATTGAGTTGAATTCCAGCTATCAAGCGATTTGAGGCATCAATTGTGCTCTAGGGCTGATTTCTTCGAGAAATGGTAGCTCGCAATAATATTTTCAAGACATTAACTATGCCCCCCTTAGGAATATCAAATGACAACTACAAAAAATATATTTGAACGTGAGGTTAACTAAAAGTGTGAAAACAACAAGATTTTATCATATGACTAGGTCACTCATCTTGAACCACTCACTCTGTCTTCTCACTCTGACCCATTTAATCCCATGACAAAATAAAGACGTGTCGATTTGCATGGCCTTTATGAGGGAGAGACGAGTTCATCGCACAATGTCCGAACAATATTTATGCGCGATAGACTCACATTAACCCACTAGCTGTTCTTTCTTATTGCAAAAATGGAACTATTTATTGCTTTGTCAATTATGACAAAACGGAGTTTTAAGTTTAAATTTCAAAATTTTGACCTCCGATTTACCTATATTGTTTTTTTGGTTTTTTTAAGGTAGATAATTAAGTTGTTTCAATTCCACAAAAGCATAGTTTTAAAGTGATCGATCAAGTATAGGAGGGAGTTTTTTTCGTGTTTTATCGCGAGTTGGCAAAAGCGTTTCTTGTTGGCAAACTGGTTATATCCTGTGCTTAGTTGTTGCTCAGTCATAAATCTTTCATAAGTGAAGTAGGCTAATTATTTGTTGGAGAAATTGACACAGAAAAAAAACTTGTTAGAGCGAAATTCCGATAGGTGATTAATGAATGCTTTGAAGAGCTTCTCCAGTTTTTATTTCTATTATGTATTATTATATGGGGCTGTGCGATAGACTTACCTCCACGTGGTGCACCCTGGCCAACTTTCAACCCTTGCTGGTTTTCTAAACAATTATTCTTAAGAATACGATAGACTTACCTCCACGTGGTGCACCCTGGACAACGTACTTTCAAATGGCAGGCGTTATGATAGGTATCATGGGGCTGTGCGATAGACTTACCTCCACGTGGTGCACCCTGGCCAACGTATATTCATACGGCAAAAAAGTCTATTGAAAGGCAGTTGACTTTTCACCTCAAACTACCATCACCTCACTCTATGCCATATTCGACTATTTCCACAGTACTTACCTCACCTTTGTTCTACCTTTGTGTTTGTCTCTTGCATCTTTGATACACTCTTCTGTTCCCCCTCCCCCTCTCGACTTTTTTTCACTTCGTTGTTCCTTCCCCTCTGTGAAGCCTGAAGTCAACTAAAGGGCTAATGATAACCATCAAGACGCCTGCCATTTGATATAAATAAATAAATAAATAAATAAATAATGTATTATTATGTAATTAATAAAGTAACTTTCGTATGCTAACCTTAGTAGTTGGTCAAACGAAGTCAAAGTAAATTATCTTTATACCTATATCATATGCCAACATTGGCGATGGATTTTATAATTAATTTAAAATGCATAAGATGATTAAAGTAAGAATAAGTATTCAAATACAAACTGTACAATTGTCTAGGCACCATAATGCAAATATTACATAATTGCAAATTACATTAAAGAAAACAATTTTATAGATTAAATTGTGGGAAAGTACATGAACTCGGTTGATAACGAGTCAGTGAATCAGAGCGGAACGAAAAATAGTGAGAGTAGGGTCTGGATAATTGAGATTCGAATAAGAATTAATGAATGTGTAGTCCACTTTTCAAATTTCATGATTCATTATCGTTGATAGGCAGTTGATTCAATTACTACTTTTCCCTAAAATTCTGAGAAATCAGAATTTATTTGTTTGCTATTAAACCACTTACATGAATTTTAACTGAGATAGCTAAATTCGCCATACTAAAACTATATATTATTTTGTACTTTAGTATAATGGAAAGTTGACAAGATATTAGGAGTTATTTTCGACTTTGTCAGTAAAAGAGATGATTTTAAAAGGTTGATTTTTTTTATATTCAGGTAAATTCAGTAGAACAAAACAATGTTCAAGCTGATCGTATAAACTATTGACATTTAAGATCATCTCATCTTGTCAGATAGCTCAACCCTGCATGTGATTTAAAACTGCAAGGGTATAATTATCAAGTTAGACTAAGCAGTGAGGTGAATTATGACCACACGGGTAAAAAGTATTGATTAATGATATAGACATATATATGTAAATAAGATATAGCCCGTTTTACGAGCAGATCTTTGAGTTCGTTTTGTGTTAAAACACGGTGAAGTGTTTTTTTTTCTTAGAACGTTACTTATGAGTAATAAAATTCATTTCAGTGTAAAGAGTAAAATGTTAACCCCAGGGCTACTAAAAACATTGCTGAAATTTATTGTCTTGTGCTTACAGTCCATCGATGTCAACTTTGGTTCAACAGATTTGATTGGTCAATAAGAATTTGAGTAATGGCCCAAATCAGTAGAATTAATAAATTTTGATGATAATCTATTAAAATTCCTGATTGAATCTTATCCTCATGCATATAGGTTGAATAGGATGGGAGTTTAAGTGATTCCGCGTTAATTCACATAGTAATAACAAAGGCGAGACGAGAAACACGTGCATTTCTTTGTCGTCTTGACAACAAAGAATTAATTCTTTTTTACACCAAGTTGTTAGTGGAGCCGAAAGAGGGCCGTTTACGACAAAGTCAGTTGTGAAAACAGCGATTTTTTGTATTGTCAACAATTGGGTAACATAAACAGGAAATAGAAAGACAATTGTCAAATATAATTTGGCAGAAATAGGATAATTCCTCAATATGACAATGCTAAGTCGATCAAGGCAAAGTGGCTTTCAATAAAGTTCAAGATTTAAATTGCCAGATTCCATCACACCACCCCCATTAGCCAGGCCTCAAACCAGTTCATTACCATCTTTTCAGGTCTATTGAGCATAGCTCTGAAAAAAAATAATTTTGATATTCGACTCTTAGGGAAAAATGCCTGAAAACAATGGGAAGGAGTTTCATTTGAGGGACTTAAAAATAAATAACACTTTAATATGTATATATAAACAAACAAACAATAATTAAGTATCTTAAAATCAAATAAATAAATTTTCATCTTTGTTTTTAACAAGAGTAGCATGAGAAGAATGTTTAATACGTTATGTTTACTCGAAATTCGATTTGGGCATAAAGCCTCATTTGATAATTCGTTCTTTATTATAGATGTTTTGTGATCTCATTTATCCATTTAACTATGTAATGATCCAGGGGTGTGCGATAGACCTACCTCCACGTGGTGCACACCGGGCATCGTATACTCGTACGACAAAAACTACCTTGACACAACTGTATGTCATAATCGACCCCTTCCACAGTACCCATCTTGCCTTTTCTCTGCCTTTGTGTCTGCCAGTCTCTTTTACATCTGTGAATCATTACTCTGTCCCCTCTCTCCACTTTTTGTCACTTTGTTGTCCCACCTCCCCTCTGTGAAGTTCGAAGTCGGCTAAAGGGCTAATGATAGCTATCAAAACGCCTATCATTTGAAATAAATAAATAAATAAAATGATCCATCAGCACTTGTGCTGTCTGGGTGGGGGGGGGGGGGGGGGGGGGGAGGGGGGAATGTTGTCATAACAGTTGTGAACTATTTTATCTGCACGTGCTCCAAGGTAAGAAATAAATTCCAATTGGTTTGGGTTGATTATTGATAAAAAATAAGTGAAAACTTGTGTCGTCGATGGAGGTTAATATTTGATTAATTAGAATTCCATTTTAAAATCTTCTCAAAATCGGATTTAAGTTCAACCTTTATCTGGAGCTAAAAAGTGTGACTCACACTCTAGTCCGGTCAAGAGAGCGTAAGTATGTAAAAGCACGGGTCATCACACCGGATGTTAAAATGTCAAGATATAACTCATTGGACTTCCAAGATGTCGTACGATTTATGGCACAGAGATAAGAGCAGTCGGGTTCTAAAATGGCAGATTTTCTCTGTTCTTTTTCTTTGAGTTTACAACTTTTAATTCTACTGCTTAAGAGAATAATGGTGGGTGCAATTTATGCCCGCTTGCTCTACCCCCCCTCACCCCCTCACCCCCCCCCCCGCATACCCCTACTGACCACATCATGTGGTTGAGGTTAGTTCAGCCTTCTGGGTGCATTAGCAACAATTTTTTTTGAAAATAGCCGTCATTTTGAAATTTGCCCTGCAAGAGATTATCGTGAAGAGAATGGCAAGATTAGATTGGACGGGGGGGGGGGTTGCAATATCATATTTGTTTTACATGTTTCACGGAACCAAGTTTGCGGACAACTTCTTATAGTTCTTCACTTATTGCAAAGCCTGGCTCCATTTGAAGGCGATTTCTACAAAAGTTATCGAGGACTTGACTATCAAGGTATCAGCCTATCAAAGTTAACAACATAAATCACTTCACCTAAAGCTGCAATCAATTATAATAAAATGGGCCCTTAATTGTGTGCATTCCTTTTGTTTTCTCTTTTACTTTCCATGCTATTTTTCCTTTCGCAAACCGATATGGATCAGGTGGGTGGGCATAATGGAAGATCTCTGTGACTTTCCTATTTATTTTCCTGACCTCTTCCCTAGATCATGTCATGTGATTCAAGGTAATTCGATCTTTTGGACAGAATGGCTTCATGTTGATGCTTTAGACAGCCCCCCCCCATTCGGAACACAGAGTGGACATGAATTGTATTATGTTATCATTCTCTTCATTAGTACACTTTATAATGTTTCTTGATGTTAGCGCAATACTTTCAAGCTCATTAAAGAAGCGTTTTTTAATACTCACATGGTTCCCCACTGGGGAGAACTTTACAGTCAACTTACAAATTTACTGAATGTACATCGATAAGTATCGCTTTCGGGACTCCTAAAATTCGAATTTTTCCCTTTTAGGTTCAGTGCATTAAAAAATTTGCAGATAATACCCTATCCTCAGAGCCATGTTTTAATGATTTAATGAATTTAATGAATTAATTGGAGAGAACGCTTTTCCCGGAAATTTGGAATACCTATTTGATCAGTCTGAATACATTATTTTCTAAAATTAACAAATTAATGAATATGTGAAAAATGTATTGCCATTTACCAAGAACACACCTTTCAAATTTTATTTAGTTTCATTCCTTGATTTTGCATTTTTTTGCTAAAAATCCTAAAAGTTTAATCATTCGCTCTACTTATTCTCATCATAAGCAACCGTTGCGGAGAAAGTGAAAATAGGCACTTGGCTCAGCCTTAGGAATCGACTTAGAGGTGCTACTGGCTGCAGAAACGGAGTCCTCTGCTAAAAATTGTCCACGAGATTGAAGTAGGGAGAATACAGGTGTCACGTGGGAGAGTTTAGGCCAATTGAGAACAATTTATACAACGCTGCATAAATATTGATCGTTGATTGGTTGGAGGCCGCTATAAGCACGTCCACATTTACTCGTTATCCTAATGGTGGCACATACTCACCTTCCAGAGCTTTCTAGCGCCCTCGAGATTTCTTTTATCGGCGGCGATGGTGACGTTGGGCATTTCACACAACTGATGGTGACCCAATTGAACTAATCATGATTATGACTTTAATCGTGAATAACTTAATTTACTTTATTGATTTTTTTAAACACAATTGGTAAGAATATTTTGTTTCATATTTTGAATGAGCAAAGTAAGTCGCGCGTTTGCTTGAAATTTTATGCAAACACTAAAAGACGGAAACACAGGGACAACTCCTTCTAAGTAACCAATCAGGAGATTGGCTTAAACTCATAAATTTATTTATTTCAAATAGCAGTCGCTTTGATGAAATAATATTTATTTATTTCAAATGGCAGGCGCTTTGATAGTCTATCATTAGCCCTTTAGCTGACTTCGGGCTTCACAGAGGGTATCATTAGCCCTTTAGCTGACTTCGGGCTTCACAGAGGGGGGGAGGATCATAGTGAGAAAAACTCGAGAGGAGGAAAAGGAGAGTGATCCACAGATGTTGAGGCAGATGGACAAAAAAGGCAGAGAAAGAGTAAAATGGGTACTGTTGAAGTGGACGAATTTGACATACAGTGGGGTCATGAGGGTTTGAAGTCAGAAGTCAATTGATGGTTAATAGACTTTTTTGCCATATGAGTATACGTTGCCCAGGGTGCACCACGTGCAGGTAGGTCCATCGCGCACCCCACCTCATAAATATTTTCTTGAAAAATATTAAGGGGAAATATTTAAAGTGATCTTATTTATACTATGAACTTGCACTCGTTAAATTTAAAGGAAATTGAACTAACTTCGAGTTTTATTCTTTGAAATTTTCATTCCGCAATGGATTATTTTAATTATTCAATTTACAGAACATTGATTTTAAGGTTATTAGTTAAGGAACAAGGTGTAAAATTAGGGGACAGAAAATGCTACTCGATTGTCAAAAATGAAACCTAATTAAGACCTCATGAGGGATTGTCAAATTGTTGTATTACTCCATTTAAAGGAAAGGACTTCATTTTGAGGGTTCATTGAAAGAAACGTTCCAAACTCTCACGTTGAGAATTTTCTCTGAAAAAATCGCATTATACCAGAAGTAGCCAAAGAGGTTATCCATTTTGAGCATTCAGTAAGAAGTAACGCCCCTAGATCATGCATTACTTGCGCGCGACGAGTCAGATTCGCTCTATGCCACAAATACTGACTCAGATTTAATTCCCAGATGGTAATTTTTGAATGGTGGCTCATTGCTAATCCCCCTATGTTTCACAAGGGGGTAAAATTAGCGCATCCTACCCTTTAATTACGTGTCTTTTGCAATCCGTTTTTTCCTGCTCAATGTTGGCACCTACCTAATTAGTCTCAATTCCTGTAACTTTACCTTTCTCGCCCCCCTTCCCATTCATTCCCAATCGCCCAGAACATATTTGCCACTTATTAAATAATGCGCAACTATTAGCTTCAGAGAGATAATCTGTTCTACCAGGCGATAACTAGCATAACTTAGTCTGGTCTTGAAGAAGCTTTATCGGCGAGTACACCGTTCCTGAAACTTCAGGCCTTTGGTCTCCGATTTGACAAACGCATAATCCAACTTTCGTTAACTATTTATCACCTATAGGTAATCTCTATGGTTCCTTTATGCGTTAGGTAGTATAGTTTATATCGTGGCCGAGGAAAATTTAAGAGGTCGACACTACTTAGACCCGACTTTCTGATATTATGATCTAGTCAAGGTCATTTGAGGGGAAATTTCATATAATCCTAAGAAAGCGAAGTTTCCCTTCAATTATAAACATTCGAAAAGATTTTATGACCTGCAATAAATCTATCGGAATATCATAAAACATTACAGATTCGCAGAAACTGAAGTGGAAATAGTGCTATAATATTGTCCTTATTCTCGACATCTACAAGATGTACACATTTGCCCATAAAAAATTTACCCAGCCAATTTTTAATCCTCTGTGTGTATCCCTGGATATGTCTTCTTAAATATTTATAATTTTTTGCTTTGATGCATTTGAGGCCATTTGCAGAACTCCCATTGGATCAATTTGACAGTAGGCGCGCAATGACCTTGTCCTAGTTTAGGATAATTGACAAAAATAGGCTTAGTTATGCTTTATTGAAATCATTTATAAATTTTTTTCTTACAGAAATCAAAGTAGCCTATTATTATGTTAAAAATATTGCCAGCTTTTGAGGTGACTGCTTTTTGGCGGATTTTTCGAGTTTTTACTATTTTAATGCTACCCTTAATGTACTCCCCGAAATGCTTACCTCTTCACAAAATTAGGGTTGCCAAAATCTTCCTGCATTCATCCTCCCAACTCAATTGCTCCCATTCATTTATTTATTTTTTTCAAATGGCAGGCGCTTTGATAGATATCATTAGCCCTGGAGCTGACTTCGGGCTTCACAGAGGGAAGGTTCATCAAAGTAGCAGAAAGTTGAGGGGTGGGGAACAGAAGAGCGATTCACAGATGTAAAAGAGGCAGACAGGCACAAAGGTAGAGAAAAAGGTGAGGTGAGTACTGTGAAGGGGTCGAATATGACATACAGGGGGGTGATGGTAGTTTAAAGTGAGAAGTCAACTGCCGGTTAATAGACTTTTTTGCCGTATGAGTGTACGTTGCCCAGGGTGCACCACGTGGAGGTAAGTCTATCGCACACCCCACTCCCATTCATTTATATGCCTGTTTTCCTGCGACATTTCTACTCATTGTCCCCTATTCTAATAATTAGGATTCAACTGGTAAATTTTCAATAGTGTTTTCATTGCCATTGGAACTTAGTAAATTATCTGTAACAAACGGTACACTTTTCCGATTGAATAAGTTTCACTCCACTTTATACTTAGAGGTCTGGTGTGCAAATTTCATCTGTGAATTTTTTACCAAAAAGTGTTACTCTGACTTTGTTTCTATTGCTTTTTTTCTGAATAGATCGATGTCACATTCGAAACCTTCTGAGTTAAAATATCAAAGGCGCATACGTCCATTTGATAACTAAGGTATTATCTTGAACAACTTTCGTTATTATTTCTGGAAAGTGGGAAGCTGTGTTCGACATTGAAAGTCTGACGTAGCTATTAAATGCGGATCTACACCGTATGAATAGCAATTTACCTGTATTCCATAAAATGCATAGGAAGGAAGAAAGGATGAAATATTGAATCAGATGATTCTTACGAGACCAAATAAACACAAATCCAAACAATATGTTTCAAATAACTAATTATATACTGCGTTACGTAGCGCTATTGAAACTATAGGGTGGAACTGCACATTATTAATCCAACCAAATTGAAGTCAAGACCAACCTCTGACTAAACAATGTCGTTATTGTTTTAACCGGCCATTTGTGGCTGGTTCTTTCACCTATATCATAACCAGAAGACCAATTCACTATGAGTTTCTGATATGGCATTGTGACATCCCCATAAAGATCTGTATGATGAAACTGGCTTTGTTGAATATTACCTTTCGGAACTAGACTATTCTATATACTCTTCGTTCCACCAGACCTCCATTAGGCTTTCCAGATTTCTTTATACCTTTCTCCGCAATCTGTTTTTTTTCGATTAACTGGGCAATGATATACAATTTGTAACCCTCTGTTATTAAAATCCCCCTTCCAATAGCAGTACACTTTAATGCGAAACAATCCCGAGTGAGAGCATTAAATGAGTGACAAGTAATTCAAAGTAGGCCTTAAAGTCATGGGATATATAAGATTGGTCAATCAGCAAAAACTGCTAACTCCCATCCGCCGAAACTCATAGTGAGACAGTCAGTGATGTTAAGGCCTTGGATTGTAAAAACTAAGTTATTTTCATCTCATCTCGACTAAGGTGGAGACAAATCTGTTTCGACTCAAATAAACAAGGTGGAATCAATTAAACCGGAGTTAATTTAAAGAAGGGGGAAGGGGGGGGGGTTAAGTTGTTTATAAATCGGTTCAGTATCCAAGTAAAAGCTGAAATAAGCTTAAGAAAACGGAAGAACTCGAATAGCATACGCGATGACAATTAATAAATAAAGGCAATAGACGGATTACTAACCATCGAGGGCTAGCGTTACCCCTGAGGAAATGGGTGCTAACAAACCCATTTTCTGACCCTCCTAAAAGTCATGTGAACTTAAAAATGGATCATTGAATTGAAACTTTTAATATGTTCATATTTACTTAGATAATAAATTATAATATCGTCTCATCTTTCAAATTTTCATTTTACCTTTGAAATGTCAACTGACACTTCATAACGTTAAAAGCACTACTGTTATTCACGTGATATTTCTGAGTCGGAGTATCGTTTTTTTCGCCAGTTAGGAGTAATTTTACTATCGAAAACTCAGCCTTTCCAGTGCACAAAATCGATAACATGCATCCTTTTATAGATTCTTCCTTGCCTAGAGAGGGAAATAAACTAGGTCATTAGTATCGACCGGTCTTTTCAATGCCCAAACTGGTTGAAATTGAACGATTAACCTGCTACTACTCTACTCCCAATCCCTAGTACATTCAAAACGCATTCAGAATACTCTGAATAAGGCATAATTCGGTTATCGTTAATAGTTTCTAATTTTTAGATGCCACAATTTATGAGAAGAAATATAACACAATTTTCCTGGTTGATACTTACCCAGCTTTTATCTAAATAGAGCAAATACTAATAGAAATGAAACTATAACTTTGATGAAAAAATGCGATTTATTGTGGATTGTTTAAATTTGGAGCATTTGGTGATATTTGCATTTTAAGTTAGCTATAACGGAATCTAAAATTCCTGTTATTTAAACCTTTGAAAGCATTAAATACATTGTTCTAGTCCTACAACTCACGAAATCGAAACCTCTAAATTCGCTCCTTTTCATGCTTGTAGCTTCGATTCAAATATATAGAATGCCAAAATTAGTGGCTCACGTAGAGAGGAAATCTTTAATGGACTTTAGAGGACCACGCAAAAGTCGCCAAATCGAATGAAATGGAACTAAATTGGAAGGCTCGACCTTCAACAAATTTTTGCCAAACTTGCTCCAGGAAATTGCGTGAAGCACGAGATCGTTAAATGTCGAAAACAAAAAAAATTCAAAAATTATGCCCAGATTCCGCTTCTCTTCATTACCCCTCTTTATCTTAATATCTTAATTGATATTTAATTTGGACTCAATTTCATTATCTAAATGAGCTAAACAACAGAAAATGCTATTCAATTATCTGTCACTCCGAAAACACTTCCCGCATAAGGTAGTTTAATCATACCATCTCGAACACTGAGCGAACTGAAGGCCAAGTTCCCCTTGGAGCACTGGATATTCATCACTACTATTTAAAAGCCTCGGCTAACACCCTTTTTATTGCCTAATTTGCATTTGCCGTAATCAGGATTGTGGAAAATCTACCCCCCCCCCTCATTAACGTAACTAAACGGCGAAATAATCACAAGCATACTGTTTTGTAAAGCATTTATTTCCCATTTCTCAAAGAGAGCATACAGGCAAACAGGATAAGAAGAGATGGATAGTCCATTGAAAGGAAGAGCGCCAGAATCTTCGAGTCACGTGATAGCAGTATGAAGAATTTAATGAGGCTTTTCCCAAAGTCTTGGGCTTAAGTCTTTTTTAAAACGAAGATCCCTACCAATAAACGCCTAATAGGCATTAACGTTGTATTTTTATTTATTTATTTAGAATACTCAAATATCCTGAGAATGACTAGTTATTTCACTAATTTTATATTGGTAAGAATCTAACTAGAAATTCTGCATTACAATTTATATTGATATCAACGGAAGAAATTAGAAGTTAAGTAATTGTCGCTATGCCAACATTTCGTGTCAGAGTTGCTGAAATGTTTTGTCAAAAAGTTTAATGTTAGCGAACATTAATGAAAGTTGAAACTTGCCCATAGCCCTCTTCAACAATATTCTAAAATAAGTATATCTAATAAAATTTGTATTCACAAAATTGTTATCCATTTTACTAAATGAAAATGTCTCAGCGGATTACAAAGCACTCCCAGTTTGATTATGTTTCTTTTATTGAAAATCAATACCTAAGGGACAAATTTACGTAGATGAAATCGTAATGATCTTCCTAATATTAACAATTAATTTTCTACAGGAGTGCAAAAGGATTAGAAACTAGTCCTAACCAGTATTGTTCATTCTATGCACTGGGTGCTTATTGATGGGTTCAAAACTGCGTCGAATGCAAAATTAACGTATATTTGGTGTAGTTTAATTTAACACCAACTGGCAGTCATTAGTGAAGGTTGACTGACTTGATCTACTTTTAACCAGCCTCATTAATTGATTGCATCTAGGTTAGATACGATCACGCCATAATCAGATCATCCAAAAATTATTATTGTTACGTATAGTAACGCAAGGAAATATAATTTTTAAAAATGGATATCAACTAAAATCAAGTAACAGAAACCAGCAAACGGTAAAGTGAAGGGGACTTAGTTAACAAAGGGACAAATAGTAAAATATGAACTATGTTCGATGCTTGTTTGCTGACATTGTTTAACTAAAAGGGCAAATCTTGCAGCTTCAATTGACTATTTCCCTCTGACGTTTGAGAAGGCAACTGAACTTTTAATTCCTCGTAGTTTATAGCTTTAGGGCAGAGAAACACACTAAGAATCCGAATAACATAAATTTATAACTAAGCATTCGAAATTTAATTAAATTTAAAATAACTGTCTAGTGTTTAGACTATGGTTACATTTTAGCTTCGTAAAACACCAGTTCAGACCAGGCTGCACAAGATTCATTAGTCGTCTGGTAAATGGGACACTTTCTTGTCTGGAAATTCGATTGGATGAAATCTGCGTCACCTCTGTGATCGAATGTCTGCTTTGCTACCTGTACACTATGAGCGATACAGCCAATTGTGAAGCGCATTAATAATTTGACGCTTTCTATTCAGGGCCTTGAAGGTGGAAGATTTAAACGTTTTTTTGGCTTTAATCCTAGTGGTCGCAATCCTAAAAGAATGGAAACCGACGTCCAGACTTTTTGTCTGAATAACATTATGACAATTGATATCGATTGAAATTTATGTTAATAAATAACATATTGCTCTGATTAGCTATTTGAGCTGTGAAATAGAATGAAAAGTCGCCATTTCCAGATATATTAGGACTAAAACTTTCAGTCTCATTTCAGGTGGAATCCTGCATGAAATTACACACAGCACCATATTACTGGATGCTGCGTCTCTACTTCTCATGGTAAATCATACGGTAATATTTGTTGAAAAGCCATGGTAATTATAAATGTAGTTGTATCAGCAAATAATCAGTTCATTTCGAGCAAGGTTTAGAAAATTCCAGTCCAAGACTAATTTAATGATCAGGCCTTAAATCACGTGATCCGCATAATCAGCCAATAAACATGGAGCACATGCACACTAACACAATGCACAAACGATAAGTGCGTTGGGTTGGTCCACCTTTATGCAACGTCCACATCTTTTAATCACATCAATAACATAGATGGTGGAAATTATTTGCCTCACTTTAAGACGGGTCGTTTATGCCCAAACGATTCACTAAGTTCATTTCGACGTACAGTTATAAACAAGCTTCTTTTAACTTTGATCCTAGTTGTGCTCAGATAGAAGGTTTTTTAATTGATTAAGCAGACGCAAGTTGGCAAATATGTTAAAGTGATGCTCTTTCAGAAACTTAGAAGATCATCTACTTAGTTGGAAGATATAGGAAGGTGAATTCATACGTTTCAAAATTTTTAGAAGACATTTGGCCGCTAGTAACCTTTGATGTTTGAGAATTGAGAATAGACAGTTGGAAAAAACTAGATCTTTCAGATGTTATTTATTTATTAGTATTTATTAAATGGAGTACAGACCAAGTTTTAGTTTAAAAACTGGTCATAATCTTCTATCGAAATTGCAAACCGTAAGGCCTATCTGCGAATAAGTACATTTTTGTGAAATCCATTAAACCAGAGCCGTTACAAATTTCCCGAGAGGAATAATCTAATTTTCACAGATATTTTGCCTTGTCTAGAGTAAATGAGAAGATTTCGGGTATTTAACAAAGAAGATTTATAGGTGTGAGAGTCAGTATTTGGCTGAAAATCTGTCATCAAGGCCAGTACCATGAGGAGAGCACAAAGGCCTCCCCATAGCTGTTTGATGAATCATGAAGCCCTCAAATATACATACCCAAACCAGGCAGTCCATTATTGTCGTGTTTACCTTCAATTTTGAGGGCATTAGAGTGTCGTGTGCAAAGCTTTGTGTTCAATGGGTGGGTTACTCAGTGCTCGTTTTAAAATTAATTCACATACAAGGTGGGGTGGCGTATACATATATACCTCTGTAAAAAAATAATGAAATGGAAATTGTCCTAGTTTACTGAAAATCGATAATCAAATTCAGTCAACTCTAAAATATTTATCAAGTCGGAGAAAATTCATTTTAGGTTAACTAAAATAATTCAAGGAACTTGAACATGTGTTTCATTTTTACGAAATTTACATGGGTAATTTTATCAGATCTAAATATGAGCAACGCTTTAATTTGCATGGATAAGGGAATAAATTGAAACTTAACGTAGAAACCTAATCGTCAGTCAACAAAATTTAAAAGCTAAAGAAGAGAAGTAATGGGGATTATTAAATAAATAGCTTTCCAGACCTTCTGATAAAGTTCGAGATGCTTCGTCCTCAGACTAAAATATTGCGCATTCATAACGTACGCCAATGTTAAATCGGGTTGAGTAGGTTTAGGTTAAGAAATTGGCACAAGAATCTAAATCAGCGCTAAACCATAAAACTATGACCGAAACAGCCTATCTTGAGTGAGAAGACACAGAGATAGTTTGGACCACAGGTTTATTGAACAATTTGAAGTAAATGAATGGAGATTAGAGGAAGAAGTAAGAAATGGAATTGGGGGGGGGGGGAGAGAAGAGGAAGCGTAAGTACCGAGGGAGGACACTCCGAATTATAAACGATGGGTGAAATGAGGTGCGATGTGGAGGTCTACCAATTTTGTCTTCATTATTCCTTGACAATAGGGGGAAGAAGTATTAATTACTGGATGCACTTTTCTTAGAGAGACTGGACAATGTTGCTATCAATCCCACGGTGGGTTGAATTTCAATGGGTAATTACTTAATAGTCTTTTGATTCCGTAAATAGTCTTTGTTAACGTGCCCTGGAAGTTAGGAAGTGAAGTTTGGGATCTAATGTTTATATAAAAATCACTACATGAAATGTAACAGTGAGAGGAAGAGGGGGGGGGGGAGAATAAGAAGAGCATTCACGAGATTGACAAATCGCATAGTCCAATTGACTATCTAACAATCTTTCTTCCCTTGAAGAAGCAATCATAAAGAACTCACCATCGGGTGGCGGTTGAGAACAGTGCGATTGGGATTCACTTTAATAGTGTGTCATTTCATCTTGTATGATGGCCGTAATAACTTCGTCAAAAAGATGTTAGTTTAATTCTTTATTTGCTTATGATTGGAAACATATTCGTGGATCTTCATAATACTTGCATATCATTTATCAGTATACTTCCACACGAACTCTCCGTTGACCTACGAATACAATTTAAATAATTATATAAATTTTGTTTATACTTTTACTCTCGTAATTAAGCGAATGTTTGAATTTTATGATTAGACAGAATTTAATAAACCTGACTTACTCGATGTAAGGTAAGCACCTTCACTTGGAACACAATTTGGATTTGTTAAATGAAATGTCAATGAAACCCAACTTGTAACATTGACTTAGGTTTCAAATATTTTGATATCTAAACGAATTTTGTTATAATATATCATATCATCGTGATGGGACTATTTTCCTTAACATACGGAATTGGGACAACATTTTATGAACAAATATATACAAATGGAGTGTGTGCGATAGACTTACCTCCACGTGGCGCACACTGGGAAACGCATAATCATACGGCAAAAAGTCTATTAACCGGCAATTGACTTCTGGCTTCAAACTACCATGACCCCACTGTATGTCATATTCGACCTCCACAGTGCTCACCTTACCCTTTTCTCTACCTTTGTGTCTGTCTGTCTTTTTTATATCTGTGAATCACTCTTCTGTTCCCCCCCCCCACTTTTCTCACTTTGATGTCCGTCTCTTCTATGTAGTCCGAAGTCGACTAAATAGCTAATGATAACCATCATAAAGCCCGCTATTTGATATAAATTAATAGATATCCCGATTACTCAATCAATCAACATTAACTCATTTAAGGATTACTGGAATAAACCCCGAAGCAAGGAGAATTGATACAAATGGCAGTAAAGAACATACTCACTGTGTAAAATGCAAAGGGCGTTACTTTTTTTCTATAAATAGTATCACAATTTTTTCTCGGCTCTCATATTCTACACCCATTATTAGGAAATTTTAGTGTTTCGCAGGCTTGTTTACACTTGCATGAAAAGTAATATGTTTTATTTTGTCATGGACGACGACATTTCACATTGTTTTAAGCGATTCATCACGTTCCCGTTTAGTTTGATGCTACTAAGAACCTCTTTTGATTTGGTGGTATTCAACTAAATCGCCTCTGATAATTTATTCTTCTGATAATTCAAGTAAGCCAAAAATGTAAATTAGGCTCGAAGACCCTTCCATTAAAATTTTTACTGATAAATAAACCAATCTAATTAGAAGCAGTATAAGATGGCGTATATTAATAAAATACCACACAATGAAGAACTTAATCAGGAGAGAATTCAAGACCTCAAGGTACAACGAACTTAAAGCTCGAACAAAGGAGAAACAGTAGACGGGGGCACTCTCTGACATAGCCGACATGCCAAGAATCGAAGCTGTTGTTGAGTTTAGACTACGTACCGGACATGATTGCATGGCAAAGCGCCTTCACAGATTAGGATTATACACTCTACTAACATGCTCCCTATGTGACCTACAGGAGGAAATGGAGAAGTCCCACCTGATTCGGTGTCCAGCCCTAAAGACAAAGACGGAAACTCAGAGATACTGGGAAGCCAGAAGACAACTAATGAACTGCTATATATGTCCCCCCTTGTGAAAGCCGAAGTCAACTAAGGGTCTAAGGATAAATATCATAAAGCTTGTCATTTGAAATAATAATAATAATGATTTTGAAGTCAATGTTTTACTTGACATCTCTTTTGAGATTGTTTTTCTATTTAAAAACAATCTGTGAGCCGATATCCCCACCAGGAGATGGTAAAACTAAGCTCCATAAAAACTCATTGCAATTTTTTCTTCAAATTATTTCCAAATATATTGTCATGAGTTGCTATAAACAATGCAAGATTCAATCATAATTTCAATAAAGTTGAAAATATATGATCGAATCTTAAGCTAGCCAAGATAATTTTGTGATATTTTTCTTCGACTAATTTCAATGATTCTCTCACTATTTAAATTTAATACTATAAGCAAATGGATGAACGTGAATCAACTTTCATGAACACAAATTCTGTCACTTATGGATCATAAACACATTTTGTCCTGAAATTATGGATATTTTTTCGGTTTCTAGTTTAAGAAAAAATAAGAAATTCTTGGTATGCCTGTTTGAGTGCATTTCAGATAAGCAAACAAAATTTATTACTTCTAGAATCACGTGCCTACATAAATAACCGCAACGGAAAGCTCGCATTCACACCTTCTCTAAATTCCAATTTTGCAAAATTCGTTTTGCAAAATGATTTGTGTGTGTAATTGTTTAAGGAGCATTATTTTTGAACAGAAATATCAAAGTTTATGAATATGCCGTGGGAATATCCTGATCACCTTGTAACTTGGACGATCGGAGTTGTAGCGGATTGCTACCTTAGTAAAGCCTGACTGACT